>JADBJO010000661.1:409368-411868 GCA_016801955.1 Conus betulinus | reverse complement strand
TAATAAATAAGCACAGCAAACTCTCTCTCTCTCTCTCTCTCTCTCTCTCTCTCTCTCTCTCTCTCTCTCTCTCTCTCTCTCTCTCTCTCTCTCTCTCTCTCTCTCTCTCTCTCTCTCTCTCTCTCGTCTCTCAGGCGCACACACACACACACACACACACACACACACACACACACACACACACACACACACGCACACACACGCGCGCTTGCGCGCGCGCGGACGCAACGCACACACACACACACACACACACACACACACACACACACACACACACACACACACACACACACACACACATACACACACTACTTATTTTTGTTCTTCTGTATATGTATACATCTCTCTCTCTCTCTCTCTCTCTCTCTCTCTCTCTCTCTCTCTCTCTCTCTCTCTCTCTCTCTCTCTCTCTCTCTCTCCCTTTTTTCTCTCTAAAATAGAGAGAGCGAGAGAGAGAGAGAGAGAGAGGAGAGAGAGAGAGAGAGAGAGAGAGAGAGAGAGGAGAGGAGAGGAGAGAGAGAGAGAGGGAGAGAGAGGAGAGAGAGAGAGAGAGAGAGAGAGAGAGAGATATACATGTACACAAGTACAAAAAATAAGTAGTGTGTGTGTGTGTGTGTGTGTGTGTGTGTGTGTGTGTGTGTGTGGTGTGTGTGTGTGTGTGTGTGTGTGTGTGTGTGTGTGTTTATGTGACACATTTCCTCTGTGCAGAGGCAACATTTACCTTGTTTTACTGTTTTAACGATGTCAGTGTCATCCAACACCTAGCTTGATTTCTGATGCTGGGAAACAGCGATAAATGTTTCCACCACACTCGGTGTTTGTGGACGTAGCTTCCAACATCAGTGCCATTCAGTGGGCGTTTGTTGCTCAATGATATGATCTCACATTCAAGTTTGATCAGGCTCTAACCTCTCTTGTGTGCATGGATGATTAATTTCATGCTATGGTATAAGTCTTTATTATACGTTATGAAAGAAAGATAGCTTAAGCTTATTTCTTTACGACAAAACACACGTCTTTTTTTTTCTAACCAATGTAGTGGATTTCATTCTGGTAACAATCACGTTTACTTTGTTTTGTTGAAAATCTGAGACAAAAAATAAAAACACACACACACACACACACACACACACACACACACACACACACACACACACACACACACACACCACACACACACACACACACACACACACACACACACACACACACACACACACACACACACACACACACACACACACACACACACACACACACACACACACACAGAGAGAGAGAGAGAGAGAGAGAGAGAGAGAGAGAGAGAGAGAGAGAGAGAGAGAGAGAGAGAGAGAGAGAGAGAGAGAGAGAGAGAGAGAGAGAGAGAGAGATCCATTGTCGAGATGCAACTCGCACTTCTACCGTGGCTGGCTATGTACATCCACTTCGAATTACGGATTACAGTCTTAACGTCCGTCACAATACTGTGCAGTCTCTTCCTGCTCGTCCATCGAGTCTAAAATGGATTGTGAGTGTGTTTACGTCTCACCAGGCTTGATCAGCCTTTACGAATTTTGGCACACACACACACACACACACACACACACACACACACACACACACACACACACACACACACACACACTCAATGACACACACACACATCAATGACACACACACACACACACACACACACACACACACACACACACACACACACACACACACACACACACACACACACACACACGCACGCACGCACGCACGCACGCACACACGCACGCACACACACGCGCGCGCGCGCACACGCAGAAGCACACGTGCACGCGCTAGCATTTTCTTTATTTGATTGGCAGAATGGTACTTTAAGTATTTTGAAAAGTGACAGGCTTTGTGCACATGCATATCAGCTTGTCGGGACATATTAAGTTTGACAAGTAATGAAAAAAAAAAAAAAAAAAAAAAACTGGTTCGTTTCTGATCAAGCTATGATGATCGACCAAAGGAGACAATTTCATTGACGATGAGGGATGAGGAGAAGCATCAGCCAAAGGTTGACATTATTAAGATTTTGCTAAATATGAAGTAAATAGTATAATCGATCAAGGTTGCTGTTTGAGTCAAATCAGTCCAAGCGATGTAATCCTCCACTAGACTTTCTGATTATTAAAAAAAAAAATCTGCTGTCAAGACTTTTTTGTCCCAAATCTCTAGTCCACCTCACAGACAGCGCACTCACGCTTCACATTCTCACCCCGTCCACAGCCACAGCCCGTCCACAGCCAGCCCCAGTGTAACAGCTCATTCTTACACCCAACTTTCCCCGCAGTAAGTCCCTAGCCTGCTTTTAACCCCGGGGGTCATTCTTACACTTACCCCCCCCCTTCCCTGGGAACTTTCCCCCGCGGGGGGAAGTTTGGGCTAGCCTGGATTTACCCCCCCCCCCCCCCCCCCTCAAAAGGGTCAATCTAGGACTATTTGGAATCTTCCTGGATGGATGTTTATCTGAGAGTGTTCT
>JADBJO010000661.1:399368-404368 GCA_016801955.1 Conus betulinus | reverse complement strand
TTGTCATCATCACACTAACCGCAGCAGATTTCCTGATGGGAGTGTACATTTCCATTATTGGAGCTGCTGATGACAGGCTCAGAGGTAAATACCTCCACTGTGACGACACATGGAAGAACAGTGTGACGTGTCATGTAGCTGGCTTTTTCTCTCTACTGTCGAGTGAGGTGTCTGTCTGCTCTGATGATCTGGCTTATCACGCTGGATCGCTTCATTGTTCTTCACTTTCCATTCAGCACTCTGCGATTTGAGAAAACATCATCACTTGTAGCTTGTGTCTTGACTTGGTTGGTTGGTTGGCTATTAGCTGTGTTCCCTTACTCCCGATTACAAGACACTGGGAGTTTTACAGTCAGTCAGGTATCTGCATTCCACTGCCTGTTACAAGACAGGAATTCAAAGGAAAATTGTATTCTGTTAGTGTCTTGATCATATTTAATTTCACCTTATTCTTGCTCATCTCTTCAGGTCAGTTCCTCATTTTCTGGTCAGTAAAGAGTAATTCATTGAAAACAAACACTACAAAAGTGTCACAGGATCTAACTATTGCCCGGCGGCTGATCAATATTGCTGTTACAGACTTCATGTGTTGGTTCCCCATTGGATTGTGTGGGATGTTTGTCACTGGCTGATGTACCAATCCCTGGAGAAGTCAATGTCGTCCTAGCAATATTCGTTCTTCTTCTTCTTATAACTCTGCTATCAATCCATTCATGTATACATTTAATACATGGGCAGAAAGACGAAACAAATCCGAGGAAGCTAAAATGCTGACATGGTTGGAAGCTAATATTCACGTACTCACAGATGAAGAGTGTATTTAAATACTGCTTCTGTGTAACAAGAATGCGTGTACTTTCATGAGTGTGTGCGTGCAAGCGAGCGCGCATGCGTGCGTGCGTGCGTGTGAGAGACAAGGAATGTGTGTGTGTGTGTGTGTGTGTGTGTGTGTGTGTGTGTGTGTGTGTGTGTGTGTGTGTGTGTGTTTCAGTTTTTTGTGGGCCCTCTGGCCCATATGAACATGTGAACTGAATTGCATGATGATTAGCATGGTATAGGTGAGTTTTAAAGAGTATAATGACAAAGAAACAAGAAATACATGGCAAATTTTTATAAGCAGCACAAGTAAACGTTTACTTTACGAATCGGTTATAGACAGAGATTTCATTTCCTTAATTTTAAGGATCCAGTAATGTATATAGCAACTTTGAATAACAATTCATTTGACATATTTCTACCTCATAACGGTATCTTAAATTCTGACGGAAAACGATAATAATACAAGGGTATGAATTTCTTGCGAAGTGTGGAGTAGTATAGGACAAATTAACATGAAATGACATAAATCTTCAATACAATGACGTCACACTGTTTACAAAATGGATCGGTGATTTGTTGAGTCGAGTGACACAGGCTGTTCAGAGGTAACCAATTGCATCTAAACAGACACAAAACACGACGATGTTCACGAGCAGATAACTGAATCACATAACCAGCCATTACTAACTCTTGGTGATACATACAATAGTCAGGGTATGATGGAAGCGAAGAATGCCAGTCTTGAAAATATGAATCCTTTAAACGTTGTTTGAGCAGATCTATAAAAACAATGAGCACTTCCTACATTCTGCATCTGCCATACATATCCAAAGCCATAAGTGTACAATAGCAGTCTTACATGTGTAACCCAGTTTATTTCTACCAGATTGATTGTGCATGTGCAACTTTTCTATCGCATTGTTTTGGATATCTGTTGTCGGACATAGACACAAGCCCTGCACCAATATTTCACAAGTTGAAGATATGTATCAATATAGATAGGATATCTACCACATTCCCCAAGGGCAATGTTGTTTTGACATCCCTGACAAACCCCTAACTTAATCTGGACTTTTTCAATAGCATCATATTTTTTTTCAGCCCCCATATTTCAGAACCATACAACAGAATTGGTTTTACTTTCGTTTCAAAAGTTTTGAATAACGTATCAACTGTAATTCCCTGAAGTTTAACATGCAGCCTTTTAATTCCTGCCACTGCATTCAGAGCCTTACCTGACAGATTTTCTGCACACCTGGACCAGTTTAATATGGCTGAGAATATAACGCCAAGATAATTGTATCTAGGTTCAACCTGAATCTGCTTACTATCATACCACCATTTCTCAGTTGATTTAATGAAACCACCATTTTTTTTAACACAACCACTCTGGTTTTATCCATATTCACAGTCAGACCACATTTACGGCAATATTTTTCTAGACCCACTATCTCTTCTGCAAGTCTGCCACAGAGTCAGAAATTAAAGCAGTATCATCAGCATACATCAACAGAAAAATACCAGGTGGGTCTGCAAAAATCTCGATACCTCTTGAACAACAGTCTAATAGGTCAGCTTGCAACTCAGACAAAAATATAGAGAACAACAATGGACTTAAATCACGTCCTTGTCTTACACCTGACACAGAGTCAAAATACTCAGCTATACTGGTGCCCACTATAACAGCTTTCACATTTCTGTACATAGCCTTCAATGTTTTGAACATTTTTTCGTGAATACCTGTTTTCTGTAATATAAAGTATAGCAGGGGTTTTTTTTGTGTGTGTATACTATCAAATGCTTTAGCAAAATCCACAAAGAGCGTGTAAAACAACAACCACCATGTTTTGTCAGGTATTTTTGAACCAGTGATTGAAGAGAAAAAAATGTTATCTGTGGTACTGTAACCTTTGTGAAAACCTGCTTGAGCTTCAGGTATAGTATCATTTGCATCACAGAAGTCCTTTAGTCTGTTATAAACTACTGTGCTGTATAATTTGCTGATTATGCTCAACAATGAGATCCCCCTATAATTGTCTGTTTCCTCGAACTATCTTTTTGTGTAAGGGGAATATGACAGCTTTTGTCCAGCTTTGAGGGTACTCCCCACTTTCAAAAATTCTGTTGAACAATGGACATAGAGACATACCAAGAACATCTTCAGCGTGAATGAAAAAAAAAAATCACAGGACAGACCATCTGGACCAGCTGCTTTTCCATGTTTTAATGCACGAATAGCACTACGAATTTCAAGCTCTGAAATGTCCCCATCTCCTTGGCATTTTAACAATCACTACAGTTTCCAGATACATGATCATTTAGAACACCATCAACTCCCGGCCCAAATCAGAGTCATCCGCTGATTGTACAACATTGAACAAATTTTCAAAGTAATCATACACGCACGAGGTGAGATCCAATTCGAACAGTCCGGTTTGGTTGATGTCAATGACTGAACGTTTTGCTAAAACGCTCTGGAATTCTGGAATTGGAATCAGAACACGCACACGGTTTTTTTTTTTTTTTTTTTTTTTTTTTTTTTTTTTTTTTTTTTTTACAGCCCTGTCGTGTAGTCTCAGACCAAAATGGAAATCCGTAGCATCATCTTAATCATCCTCCTTCTCATCGATCAGCATAAAAAAAAAGTCTCAAACTCTGTGGCCCTTCATGCCCTGTTCTCATGGTGACCTCAGTTTCGATTTCCTCTCCACGTCTGTGGCCTTGCTTTGGTTCTGTCGGGGTCACCGGTATCGGCGAGTCCATGGGGGCTGTCGTTGGACGGACGTGGTGGTGACCTCCGGAGGCAGAGCTCACTCACGCCGGCTCCGCAACTAAGCAATTATTGTCGTCAGTAAGGGGCTTAGTAGGTGGTGTCCTGCGTATGTTAGATCAGAACAGGCGCCACTGAACACCACCGAAGTGACTCGGCAGCAGTGCAGTGTCTCCTCCGGTGGGTTGCCTCTTTACGACTTGACATTGACTGCTCCCTGTGGATTGCCGATGCCAGGGCTGCGGTGGGGCCGACCGGGCTGTGACTGTGGACGGGGTGTCGGAATGAGCGGCGTGGGAGCACTGCCTCTGAGGTGGCGTAGAGGATGGGACAGCAAAAAAAAAAAAAAAAAAAAAAAAAAAGCATCGGTACTCTAGTCATGCACATTTCAACCTGTCCCTGTCCCACAGTCTGGCCAACATAAAATGCATGGTGACAGAATTTTTTTTTTTTTTTTCAGACAGCCAAACCCACATAATTTGTAGGGAAAAATTCTGGATAGGAAAATTGAAAACTCTCCATCCTTTCAGACCCAAATCACTCGAATAACTGTTCATGTTCTACACTGCTAGACTCCTTTTACCTCCCGGTACGACCCCCCCCCCCCCCCTTTCCTCATACCCACATAAACACACACACACACACACACACACACACACACACACACACACACACACACACACACACACACACACAAATGTGCGTGACGCGCGCGCACATTTACACACACTTACTCAGCCCCACTTCCTCATACTCCATCATCCCTTTGCTCCCCTTCCATCTGAGAGATTTGCCTGGTACGTGGAATCCGTTTTAGCTTCATGTTTTAAGATAGTGAATTTTATTCACTTTCTTTTTATGCATGTATAAATGTCATGTCTGTTATTTTCATATTTTTAATGAAGATATGGCTTAAAATACTGATCGAAAATGAATGGGTACATTGAAATATGATGTAAAGTCTAACATTTCTATGAAACAATAAATACTTAATTCTGTAGAGTTTTTTCACAAGTTCTAATCATAGGGAAAACAAAACAGACTGTACGTGTGTATACAGCATTTAAATAAATGGTACACCAGGGTTGAGGGGAGATATGCACATGCGCCTATGAACACACATGCAGGCACACACACACACACACACACACACACACACACACACACACACACACACACACACACACACACACACACACACACACACACACAACGAGTACATAAGAATATAATCCTAGATTTCTCTCTCTCCATGATTTTTTTTTTTTTTTTTTTTTTTTTTTTTTTTTTTTTTTTTTTTTTTTTTGGGTGGAGGGGGGAGGCGGTAGGGGTGAAAATTATGTTTCTTGAGAGATATCAAACTGTGGTGCACAATTCAAACGAGGTAATGTATGACATCGGCTTGGGTATA
>JADBJO010000661.1:379647-392147 GCA_016801955.1 Conus betulinus | reverse complement strand
CTCTCTCTCTCTCTCTCTCTCTCTCTCTCTCTCTCGTGCCTCTTATAGGATCGTGCTAAAAGTGTGATTCACAGCTCCAGAAACTAAAAGAACTGCAATGGTCTCTTTTAATCTTCCTGACATTTTTTCCATCTGTTCAGTATCAATGTCTTCAATGTTAATCTCTCTTGTGGTGTGTTTACGAGTCAGCGTCTGGTGCAGCTCTCATGTGTATAAGTTCAGTTTCCCCATCTATGTGCGCTTGTCTCCTCACTCTCCATCCACACTCACACTCTGACTTGTCCCGCCAAGACACGGCATCAGCAACTCACAGGGAGCTATGTCAAGACGTCCTAAGACAACCCACCAGTTGAGATGACCTGCTGCTACCGTGTCACTTCAGTGGAGTTCAGCGGGGCCTGTTATGACCCAACATACGCAGAACACCACTTGCTGAGCCCACTACCGATGCAAATAGTTTCTTAGTTACGGAGCCAGCGTGAAGGCCCCCTTACATCCACCCAACAACAGTCTCCATTAATTTCGTAAGCACACATCTAGGGGGCGCCACCATGTCCGTGCATCGATTGACTTCATGAGCTTTCTAGTACCAGTGACCTCAGCACGATCTCTACCAAAGCACAGACGTGAGACAGCTCCAAAACTGAGGTCACTGACAGCAGGGCAAGGAAGCCCACAAAGCTCTCTGATAAGTGGAAGAAACTCCACTGTGTGGTATCAGTGTTACCAGCTGATCCCAGAGCAAAAACTCCACTGTGTGGTATCAGTGTTACCAGCTGATCCCAGAGCAAACTCCACTGTGTGGTATCAGTGTTACCAGCTGATCCCAGAGCAAACTCCAATGTGTGTGGTATCAATAGTTTCCAGCTGATCCCAGAGAAAACTCCACTGTGTGGAATCAGTGTTACCAGCTGATCCCAGAGCCAACTCCGCTGTGTGGTATGTGTTACCAGCTGATCCCAGAGCAAACTCCACTGCGTGGTATCAGTGTTATCAGCTGATCCCAGAGCAAGCTCCACTCTGAGTAAGAGCTGATCAGGTCAGAAAAATCCCACATTAAAAAATGGCTACAATGGAAATCGAAACCACGACCTAACACCAGGAAATCCATGTTACTGACCATCAAATCATGGCTGGTGTGTGTGTGTGTGTGTGTGTGTGTGTGTGTGTGTGTGTGTGTGTGTGTGTGTGTGTGTGTGTGTGTGTGAGTGTGTGTGTGTGTGTGTGTGTGTGTGTGTGTGTGTGTGTGTGTGTGTGTGTGTGTGTGTGTGTGTGTGTGTGTGTGTGAGAACATATACTGAAAAATACAGATTCCTTGATTCCAAGACTTAATCTTAGCACCTTGGGGGAGTCATGCACAGGCGGTTTAACTTTTGCTAAGACAATGAACGTATCTTTCAAAATAAGTCATAAACAAGACGCCCTACAAATAGCTAGCAAGCACTGCGTTTCACTGGGAGGTAAGTTGATATTTCCAGCCTGTGTGAATGACTGGAATCTGGTGCTTCCAGTTTTAAAAGCAATAGCCACACATCACGTAACCTATGTGGTTGGTTTATCCATTTTGAACATGCCATTGCAATCTATGTATGGGTATTGTATTTTAAGTGAAGACAAAACTGTTATCTATCATACTTTAAAACATATCTCGTACCATAAACTATTGTCAAATAAAGAAGTGTCTGACTTTGAAATGGTCACCCAGAGGAGCTTTGTTCAAAACACAGTGGTCGTGTACCTCTTACTTGCATAATATTGGTGCGATGTGTACTTTCGTTAAAAGTGCACATGATCTGAACTCTTATCATTCAAATATGATTTCCATCACTGGTACGTCAGCGAAGCGACAATTTATGGTTACTTGCCATGGTGGTGATATCACACACACATATTTTTCCTCTGTGCCTCTGATGCCTAAAAGATGATTGTCAAGCTGAAATAAATTGCAGTTTTGCTTATGGATTACCCAGCTCTGAATCATTAAATCACGATGTCAATACAATTCCCTTGTTCAAATGCAGTCATAGCCACCATACGTTATCAATCAATCTGGTCTGTAACTTTGCGAACGAGTGCCAGGATAAGAGCGATGAATCATTTTGTTATCATTTACCTTGTGTAGACAAATTCACGTGCTCCAATGGTCAGTGCTTATCTTTTGACAATGTATGTGACCTGCAGTTTAACTGTTGGGATGAATCTGATGAAAACAACTGTCACTGCGTGATCGTACATTATGGACCTCAGCCATATTTCCCATCCCCTGCTCTAATCGACTTTGACACCAAGGGTCTGTTCACTGCGACTCCAATGGCTTCCAACGAATCCTGTCCTGACACCCATTATCGTTGTCCTGGACACTTCAATGACTGTCTTCCTGTTTATACACTGTGCAATGGAATGTACGACTGTATTGATCACCAGGATGAAGAGAAATGCGAGGAACTGAAATGTCCAGGATTTTTTCGATGCAGAATTTCTAGAATTTGTTTGCATATTGATCATTTATGTGATGGTTGGTCTCACTGCCTAATGCATGATGATGAGTTACTGTGTGATGTGACATGTCCTGCAAATTGTCAATGTCAAGGACATGCACTGAAATGTGGTCAGACATTTCATCCAATACAATTCCCTCAGCTCCGTTACCTGGATGCAACAGGTTCTGGCATGACGCTGTCTGATATTTGTCACAACAGATATCTTATTCACGTCATCTTTGCACACTGTTCAATAAATAACATATCTAACATGACACTGTTAAATCTAAAAGTCTTAGACCTCAGCAATAACCAGCTGAAGCAGGTCAGCTTAGCATCTTTTCTTGGTTTTGGAAATCTAGAAACATTGTCGCTATCTAGGAATCCTCTCACTTCACTGGTTAGGGTCTGGTCCTCTGCTGTCCAGCAAAACAGACTGACAACCATAGACCTGTCACATACCACACTCACCTCGTTTGACGCTCAGGTCTTCTCATCCTTTCCTCAAATACGGACACTGAATTTGACTTGCACTTCCGTTAGCATTTTGCTCAGCAGTTTTCAGTCTTTACCTCACCTGACTGAACTGTACATGGACGGCAGTCCCGTGAAAACTTTTCCAACTGATATTTTCACATATCTTCGGCATTTAGTTGTCATACACACGGGAAATTATAAACTCTGTTGTGATGAGTTTCTTCCTCCTGGCTTTGATAGCAGTTCTTGCTGCGCCCCTAAAGACGAGATTTCCTCGTGTAAAGATTTACTCCTGTCGTGGACGTACCGTGCGGTTTTATGGATGATTGCTTGTCTATCTCTGTCTGGTACTTATTTCTCCCTCTGTACACGTTGCATGTCATGAAAAGAAGCTCTCTAACTGGCTTCAGTGTCTTTGTCATCACACTAACCGCAGCAGATTTCCCTGATGGAGTGTACATTTCCATTATTGGAGCTGCTGATGACAGGCTCAGAGGTAAATACTCCACTGTGACGACACATGGAAGAACAGTGTGACGTGTCATGTAGCTGGCTTTTTCTCTCTACTGTCGAGTGAGGTGTCTGCTCTGATGATCTGGCTTATCACGCTGGATCGCTTCATTGTTCTTCACTTTCCATTCAGCACTCTGCGATTTGAGAAAACATCATCACTTGTAGCTTGTGTCTTGACTTGGTTGGTTGGTTGGCTATTAGCTGTGTTCCCTTTACTCCCGATTACAAGACACTGGGAGTTTTACAGTCAGTCAGGTATCTGCATTCCACTGCCTGTTACAAGACAGGAATTCAAAGGAAAATTGTATTCTGTTAGTGTCTTGATCATATTTAATTTCACCTTATTCTTGCTCATCTCTTCAGGTCAGTTCCTCATTTTCTGGTCAGTAAAGAGTAATTCATTGAAAACAACACTACAAAAGTGTCACAGGATCTAACTATTGCCCGGCGGCTGATCAATATTGCTGTTACAGACTTCATGTGTTGGTTCCCCATTGGATTGTGTGGGATGTTGTCACTGGCTGATGTACCAATCCCTGGAGAAGTCAATGTCGTCCTAGCAATATTCGTTCTCTCCTATAAACTCTGCTATCAATCCATTCATGTATACATTTAATACATGGGCAGAAAGACGAAACAAATCCGAGGAAGTTAAAATGCTGACATGGTTGGAAGCTAATATTCACGTACTCACAGATGAAGAGTGTATTTAAATACTGCTTCTGTGTAACAAGAATGCGTGTACTTTCATGAGTGTGTGTGCGTGCAAGCGAGCGCGCATGCGTGCGTGCGTGCGTGAGAGACAAGGTGGTTGTGTGTGTGTGTGTGTGTGTGTGTGTGTGTGTGTGTGTGTGTGTGTGTGTGTGTGTGTGTGTGTGTGTGTTCAGTTTTTTTTGCGGGCCCTCTGGCCCATATGAACATGTGAACTGAATTGCATGATGATTAGCATGGTATAGGTGAGTTTTGAAAGAGTATAATGACAAAGAAACAAGAAATACATGGCAAATTTTATAAACAGCACAAGTAAACGTTTACTTTACGAATCGGTTATAGACAGAGATTTCATTTCCTTAATTTTAAGGATCCAGTAATGTATACTGCAACTTTGAATAACAATTCATTTGACATATTTCTACCTCATAACGGTATCTTAAATTCTGACGGAAAACGATAATAATACAAGGGTATGAATTTCTTGCGAAGTGTGGAGTATCTAGGACAAATTAACATGAAATGACATAAATCTTCAATACAATGACCGTCACACTGTTTACAAAATGGATCGGTGATTTGTTGAGTCGAGTGACACAGGCTGTTCAGAGGTAACCAATTGCATCTAAACAGACACAAAACACGACGATGTTCACGAGCAGACACTGAATCACATAACCAGCCATTACTAACTCTTGGTGATACATACAATAGTCAGGGTATGATGGAAGCGAAGAATGCCAGTCTTGAAAATATGAATCCTTTAAACGTTGTTTGAGCAGATCTATAAAAACAATGAGCACTTCCTACATTCTGCATCTGCCATACATATCCAAAGCCATAAGTGTACAATAGCAGTCTTACATGTGTAACCCAGTTTTATTTCTACCAGATTGATTGTGCATGTGCAACATTCTATCGCATTGTTTTGGATATCTGTTGTCGGACATAGACACAAGCCTGCACCAATATTTCACAAGTTGAAGATATGTATCAATATAGATAGGATATCTACCACATTCCCCAAGGGCAATGTTGTTTTGACATCCCTGACAAACCCCTAACTTAATCTGGACTTTTTCAATAGCATCATATTTTTTCAGCCCCCATATTTCAGAACCATACAACAGAATTGGTTTTACTTTCGTTTCAAAAGTTTGAATAACGTATCAACTGTAATTCCCTGAAGTTTAACATGCAGCCTTTTAATTCCTGCCACTGCATTCAGAGCCTTACCTGACAGATTTTCTGCACACCTGGACCAGTTTAATGTGGCTGAGAATATAACGCCAAGATAATTGTATCTAGGTTCAACCTGAATCTGCTTACCATCATACCACCATTTCTCAGTTGATTTAATGAAACCACCATTTTTTTTTTTTTACACAACCACTCTGGTTTTATCCATATTCACAGTCAGACCCCATTTACGGCAATATTTTCTAGACCCACTATCTTTTCTTCTGCAAGTCTGCCACAGAGTCAGAAACTAAAGCAGTATCATCAGCATACATCAACAGAAAAATACCAGGTGGGTCTGCAAAAATGTCGATACCTCTTGCACCACAGTCTAATAGGTCAGCTTGCAACTCAGACAAAAACATAGAGAACAACAATGGACTTAAAACACACGTCCTTGTCTTACACCTAACACAGAGTCAAAATACTCAGTTATACTGGTCCCCACTTTAACAGCGGCTTTCACATTTCTGTACTAGCCTTCAATGTTTTGAACATTTTTCCGTGAATACCTGTTTTCTGTAGTATGAAGTATAGCAGTTTTTGTCTGTGTGTGTACTATCAAATGCTTTAGAGAAATCCACAAAGAGCGTGTAAAACCGACCACCATGTTTTGTCAGGTATTTTTGGACCAGTGATTGAAGAGAAAAAATGTTATCTGTGGTACTGTTACCTTTGCGAAAACCTGCTTGAGCTTCAGGAATAGCATCATTTGCATCACAAAAGTCCTTTAGTCTGTTATTAACTACTGTACTGTATAATTTGCTGATTATGTTCAACAATGAGATCCCCCTATAATTGTCTGTTTTTCCTCAAACTACCTTTTTTGTGTAAGGAGAATATGACAGCTTTCGTCCAGCTTTGAGGGTATCCCCACTTTCAAAAATTCTGTTGAACAACGGATATAGAAATTTAACAAGAACATCTTCAGCGTGAATGAAAAAAAAAATCAGAGGACAGACTATCTGGACCAGCTGCTTTTCCATGTTTTAATGAACGAATAGCACTACGAATTTCAACCTCTGAAATGTCCCCATCTCCTTGGGCATTTAAACAATCACTGCAGTTTCCAGATACATGATCATTTAGAACATCATCAACCTCCCGGCCGAAATCAGAGTCATCCCCTGATCGCACTACATTGAACAAATTTTTAAAGTAATCATACCACGCACGAGGTGAGATCAAATTTGAACAGTTCAGTTTGGTTGATGTCAGTGACTTAACTTTTTGCCAAAACGCCCTGGAATTGGTATCAGAACACGTAGCATTTAGTTCATTTAAAACGCACTCATTTTGTACTGCTTTTTTTACTTTCACACAAATCTTTAAATTGCTGCTTCTGAGTCAGATAATTGATTAAATCTTCCCTTGAATTAGACCATCTGAATACACCTAGTTGTTGATATTTCTTTTCTTTTACACGCTCACACTCCTCGTCCCACCAGGGAGGCTGTTCACGGGATATTTGCATTTTCCGCCTCGACCGCATTTGACCGTCAGCGTTCTGAAGGAATGCAACAAGACAGGGTCGACCCCGCCTCAACGTCACATTCAAGTGCTGTCATAAAATTTTGGAATTCTCTTTCTTTGTTACGAAAAGATACTACACATACTTGTGTGTGTGTGTGTGTGTGTGTGTGTGTGTGTGTGTGTGTGTGTGTGTGTGTGTGTGTTCACGCGTGTGTGTGTATGCATGTGTAAATCTGTGTGTGTGTGTGTGTGTGTGTGTGTGTGTGTGTGTGTGTGTGTGTGTGTGTGTAAGTGTAAGTGTAAATATGCTTGTGTATAAGCTCGACCTGAGCATGTATGTATATCCACATGTGGTTAGGCATGCCTGTGTGCGTGCGCGCATGTGTGTGTGTGTGTGTGTGTGTGTGTGTGTGTGTGTGTGTGTGTGTGTGTGTGTGTGTGTGCGTGTGCGTGCGTGCGTGCGTGTGTGTGTGTGTGGGGGTGTGGGGGGTGTGTGCGCGCGCGTGTGTGTGTATGTTGGTATGTTGGTATGTGTGTTTGTGTGTGTGTGTGTGTGTGTGTGTGTGTGTGTGTGTGTGTGTGTGTGTGTGTGTGTGTGTGTGTGTGTGTGTGTGTGTGATTATGTGTGTATGTGTGTTTATGTGTGTGGGTATGTGTGTGTGTTTGTGCGTATGTGCATGTGTGTGTGTGTGTGTGTGTGTGTGTGTGTGTGTGTGTGTGTGTGTGTGTATGTGCGTGTGTGTGTGTGTGTGTGTGTGTGTGTGTGTGTGTGAGAGAGAGAGAGAGAGAGAGAGAGAGAGAGAGAGAGAGAGAGAGAGAGAGAGAGAGAGAGAGAATGCAAGTGCGAATGCAAATGCAAATGAATGCTTTTTTTTCAGGTGGACACCACCCCCATACTGAAGGACTGACTGCTGCGATGCAGCACACAAAAAGGATTCTCAGTAAAGAAAATGGAGGGGAAAAGCAATCACACGTAGAGAAACGACGCAGGCTATTATGAATATGCTGTTCATATTCACTTTTGAGCTTGACATAATTGTGTACATGGCAAAATTGAAGAGGAGATTTTCATTTCTTCTTGCTAGCAATATCTTGACTCTAAAACCTCAGGGGTCAAAATAATAATAGTTTGCCTTAATAAATTAAACTCCAAGGCCAGTGAGTGCAGGACAGCAAAGTAGAAAATGTATTTCATCTTCCTTTGTGTGATTACACAAGCGTCACATAAATTGGTTATCGTTCATAGCACAGTGTGTAAACCAATGGCAAGCAATGTCAGAGATACCAAATGGAAACTTACTCCATGCGCTCTTAATATACCCATTCATAATCCTTTCAGTGTATGATTCAAGCACATGTGTTGTTTTAAAAAAAATCTGTATTGTGCAAATCTGTCACTGCTGTAGATATGGTCATGTCAGTCTTGCCGTCTGCAATCAATCATTTTTTGTTTAAAACATTAAAAAACCATGATATACTTTCAACACCCTGGTTGTCCCAAACATATGCAAAACCATATGAATTTAAACACTGACGAATATTAGTAGCCCATGTCTCTTGCCATTGGCATTCAAACCTTGTAATGTCTGATAAACTTTAAATGGTCTCTTGAGTTCCTCCATTCTGGTTATTTTCAACCAGCACTCACTACATTTAAAAATGAAATGATATAAACGGAATACCTTCCAACTTCACAAAAAACTAGATCATTTGTCGACATTCAAAAAATCTTTTCATTGCATACAAATGAACATTCTCTATTTCAACACTTTTGTCGAAAGTCCAAATTTCAGGTCCATACTGTAAGACTGGCTGCACCTGAGAGTCGAATAACTTTGAAAAACAAAAACAAAAACAAAACAAAAAAAAAAAAACCAACCCTCCCCCCAGAAAATGCGCTATTATTCATGAAAAATAATTGTGACTGTTCTCTTTGTCCCATTTGCTATATATATTGACACCCGAAATTGAAACTTAATCTGGTAAGGAAATAAAATCCCAGATACTTGTATGCATTAACTACACCAATGTCTTCATCCCTATAAATCCATTTCTCATTACGTGCCAGATATATCTACCTTTATGAAACACAATAATGTTTGTCTGATTCATATTTACGTTTGATTTTTATTTAGTAGAGCTGAATACAAGCTGTTCAATTGCCTTTGAAGACAAACAACAGTTGCAGACAGCAACCAAATGTCGTCAGCAAAACAAACAAACAAACAAACAAAGTCCCAAGAGACTAAAGTAACACCACACTGTTCATTTTGAATAATCTCCACAATCAGTTCATTTATGAATAGAGAAAATGAAGCTGTACTGCATATAAAAAAAATCTGATAATTTTGCTCCCACTCTAGTTCTTGCTTTTACCTCTTCAGACATGCGTTTTACACAACGATACGACTTACCTCTAATTCCATTTTTGTTCTCCAAATAGGCCAGAATACTTTCTGTGAAACTGAATTGAAAGCTTTTTTTTTTCGTTATTTACAGATTGTTTCTTGAATTTCAGCTATTAAACTAAAGACATGACCAATGGTAGAATAACCTTTTTAAAATCCAGCTTGATGTTCACCAGTTATATTATTCTGATATATCCTTTCATGAAGTCTATTGTTAGTAAGTGAACTATAAAGTTTATTACATACATTGCACAAAGAAATGCCTTTTTAAGTATTTTCATCCCTTACCTCCCCTTTCTTGAATAAGGGTAATATAATGGATTTCTTCTAATCTTCAGGATAAATCCCTGTGTGAAATAGATGAGTAAACCATTTCACTAGAAAACTTAAAACAATCTAACTAGAATTTTAAAAACAAATTCCCAAATAAGGCCATTATGTCGAGCTGTTTTACCATTCTGTCATTTCTTGATAGCTAACAATATTTCCTCTCTGGATATTGGTCTATCGAAAGTATATCCCTCATGACTTTTCGCATCGTCAGTCTCGATGGATTCGGCAATGTCATTATCCAAAAGGTTTTTAAAGTGTAAGAACCAGTCCTGCACCGCAATGTTATTTGCAAGTTGTATTTTCTTTTTAGAAATCTTGTGCATAGCATTCAAGAATAACCTGCTGCTTTTTTTTGGCCAAAGACAAAAGATCGTTGAAAACGGAATCACTATGTTCTTTCTGTTTTCTTTTGTTTAGATTTTTATATTCCCTTCTCGCAATGCAGAACAATACTCTGATATTTTCTTCCATTGTTTTAAGAAAATTTGGAAGAATCTATGAAGTTTATATTTTTGCTACTCTGCATTCTTAGTCAGCCAATTCTGTATAAAATTTCTCGTTTATTGGTATAGTTTTCCACTTAATTTCAGCCTGCTCTTCGACAGTTGTGTTGAACAAGTTCAGCGTTTCGTTCACGTCCACAGAAATAAGATTTTCAGCGACATTAAGCTTTTCTAGAACATTTTGTGAATTAATGGATGAATATAATTATTGACTGGATCTTGACTGATCATTTTGCATTCCAATGCGCGATACTAGTGGTATGTAGTCAGGCATATTCACAGTCATCTGTTTACATATTAGTTAAAAAAAATCTATAGCTGCTAGATAATAATAATTTACACTGCTCCCGATATCCGAATTGTGTATGTGAAAACGACCTTCGAGATCGCCATTACATATACCATTTCAAATTATCAATCCTAATATAGTGCACTTGCCAAGTAGTTTTTTTTTCCCAGACAAATTGATACCTTGTCTTGATAGAATTTTTCATATATTTACTACTGATTCCGTAAAGCTAGTACGAAAATCACAATCATATACTGTTTCAGGAGAAAATTTGAAGTTATTGCATTCATGTCACCACAGAACAGTAATTCATTATCACCAAATGACAACAACGCATTTATAACACAACTTCCCAACCTTCCAGTTCCATGATCATAGCCATTTATTGTAGAGAAAGGCGCATTCTCTGGAGGTGGATACGAACACACTAGTAGGACAGTCTTATCAAAACACAAAAAGTCTTTATCGAATCAAAATAACATTGTATACAGACTGTCACAATCCACTTGGTGCACGTACGGGACAAGACTTTTACGTACCATGCAAACCAGTCCTCCTAAGCACCGTCCATTCTTGTAAATTTTACGGCCAGTTTTACAAATAATTGATGGTCTTGAAAAAGGCTTGACTGAAACGACTCCACAAACGTTTTTTACCAAACAAGACAAAATGAAAGGTAGAAATGAAATTAATAACATCACTAATATCTGTTTTTTTAAATAAGCTACATATATTTCAATGAAAGAATAATACACTATTTACGAGCTTGTTGATATATTTCATACCACGTACACGTTGTCTAACATGACTTAACTTGTTTGCTTCACTGCACGAACTGATGTCACCTCGAACACGACCACACATTTTGAGCTTCATGATTATTTACGCTCGAGGTAAAAGAGGTATGTGAATAATTCATGTAGTCAGTCGTACTTTCAGTTTTATCTAATTATCTTATCATATACTCACTGCCATGTCTTGCCACAGTCGTAGTCGTAGAATCAACACTAGTCACAGGGATAGTCACAGTCGCTATATCAGTACCAATCGTGAAGTTTATTGCTGACGCAGAGTCTCTGTTGACACCTAATACATTCGTTGTCAGACAGTCAGCTGTTATGGAAGTTTCAATCACTGTCACATGACTTCTGTCACTTATCTCATGCGCACAGTCAGTAACATTGGAAATTCCATTCAAATTACAAAACTCGTTGTCATTGTTTTTCTCATTCACACTGTCACATACAGCCCTTTTCTTTGTTTCAAAAAAATGTATACTCTCACCACCGCACTCCTGATCACACGTTTTCTCTCTAAATTACGTTTTCTTTCTAAGTCACACTATATAGCTTCAAACATACCAAGTTGCACAAGAGATAATGAAACACTGCTGTGTACGATCGAAGCGGAATCATTCCCCACATTTAAACACGTTAGCTGATCGTGTGTCATTGCGATCTAACACGTTTTCGTCCCCACCGATGTCAGTGACAACCCACACGGGATTTTCATCGCCTATTTGCTTCATGTCAGCATCGTTCTCTGTCCCGGTTAAAATGACCCCCACGTGAATTTGGAACAGACACTCTATATGGTGATGGCTTAAATTTCACCTCCCTCTGACTCTGACAGCAGAACATTATCCGATGACAGCGCCGTCCTGAATCCTATTTCAGTTCTACCAGGTTGTCAATGATATCTAAACCGAACTTTTTTTTACTGTTGATCACCAGGTGATCATAAACCACGGACACTTTCATGCCATGTGACCTGACGGATTTAAGGTGTAGCATAAGCTTTTTTCTGGTTTCCCTAACCCGAAAAGAAAAGTCTTCACTCATAAATATATCAGTTTCTTTTAGTTTTCGTTTTGCACGCAGAATCTAATCTTTGTCCTTGAAGAATGTGCATTGTGCTATTACTGGCGAGTTTTGCTTTGAGTTCAAATGGTGCACATGGTCGAAAATAGTGTCCTTTGAAAGTTCCAGCTTATTCGTTACCATGTCATGTATCACCTCCTCACAGTCTTGACAAGACTCACTGGTTTTACTAGGAATACCATAGATATTTTCAT
>JADBJO010000661.1:369647-372147 GCA_016801955.1 Conus betulinus | reverse complement strand
TCTGACACTGTCTCTGTCTTTGTCTCTCTCTCTCTCTCTCTCTCTCTCTCTCTCTCTCTCTCTCTCTCTCTCTCTCTCTCTCCCCTCTCTCTCTTCCCCCTCTCTCTCCCCCTCTCTCCCTCTCTCCTCTCTCTCTCCTCACCCCCCTCTCTCTTTCACCACCTCTCTGAGCCGGCCGACCGTATGCCGTGTTCCTCCTATAAATGAGCTGCACGTTCACACCCGTACACACCTGTCTCGAGGTCTTCACTTCTTCTGCTGTCTTCACAGAGGTAAGAGGTAAGATGCCACCTTTAACGTGATTATAGTTGGGCAGACTAAGCTTTGTTCAGTATGTCAGAGATTCACTTTAAAGAACAAAAAAAGCTGTTGTTATGAAGAGACTATACGTATGTGTAACATGGTAAGTTATATATTTTGTTCATAGGTATACTGAGTATGACTAGTTTAACATTCTGATGATGGCTTCTACTTCCACTTAATGGCAGAAAATAAAAGTGAAATCACACGCTAATATAAAACAAAACTCAAAAAAAAAAATCAAGAACGTTTCAATGTGACATATTAAGAATCGCTTGCTTTTTTTTTCTTTTCTTTTTTTACAAAGGACGTTTTCTTTTGCATGGTTTTCTTTTGTTCCAGGGGTTGTCCTGTTTTTTCTTGCCAATGTTTCATATTTCGCTTTTTTGACGTCGTTTTAACTTTGTTTTGTTTGATCTTCATTCCTAGGGCAATTTTATTCATATTGCTTGTACCTTTGCTGACCAATAATGTCTATGTCAAGGCTGTTAGGAACTGAATGTACTGGCCTACACATTCCTTAAAATCAAAGACAGCTGGCGTTCAGTTACCTGTTCAAGTCTAATATTCTGTCAAAAACGAAATCCTTAAACTTGATATAACTAAAACGCACGTTTCACACGACATTCTGATATTCTTTATCATTTGAGGCCTAAACTAGCACAGGATAAATGCTTGCATATCAGAAAACTGTATCTGAAAATATTTGCTAAATTAGTTCAAGTTCACACACACACACACACACACACACACACACACACACACACACACACACACACACTTACATGCACACGCGCATGGAGAGAGAGAGAGAGAGAGAGAGAGAGAGAGAGAGAGAGAGAGAGAGAGAGAGAGAGAGAGAGAGTTGTGCATATGTGTGTGTATTCATGCCATGCAAAACTGCTTCAGCTTGTGCAGAAATCGGATGGTCTGCGGGTCTGGTCTGCTTTGATGGGTATTATTTTTGAGCTAATCCCTGTAATTTTTGGGAGTCCACCCTGTACAATGCAAATCCATTCATCAACTACTCTGGCATCTCTCCCTCCCTCCCCCTCTCTCTCTCTTTGAACGTATGTATGTATGTATGTATGTATGTATCTCTCTCTCTCTCTCTCTCTCTCTCTCTCTCTCTCTCTCAAAAAAAGTTAAACATTCCCCCAAACCCCGTGGCTTACAGATCAAATTCAAGAAGCTATATGGTTAAGAGATACTTTATTAAAAAATAAACAGTTTGATCATTTTAAGAAACAAAGAAATAAAGTTACATCTATGCTACGCAGTTCAAAACAGAAATATTTTAGAAACCTAGTTTTATAACAACTCTAAAAATAACTCTAAACCAATTTGGAAGGCCATAAACACTCTCTCACACAAGAATCTTGACACAAAACCTACACAATTCCGAGTGATATATCTGCTGATACTCTAAATCATCATTTTTCTAATATTGCTGATCAAATAAATCAGAATTAGTTATCCCCCCTATAAAGTTATACGATGTTACTTCTATCTTGTGCATATGAAACAGACAAGTAAACGTGGTCTTGACGACTTAGATGGGAAGATTTTGAAACTCAGTGCCCCTCTCATTGCTGACTCCTTGACTTTTCTATATAACCTTTGTATAGATAAATGTTACTTTCCAAATATTCTCAAGCAAGCTAAGATAATACCAATCTACAAATCTGGCGATAAAACTGATCCTTTCTAATTATAGACCCATTTCACTTATTTCTGTTCTCTCCAAACCATTAGAAAAACATATTAACAAACATGCCATGTCTCATATCTCAAAGTACGATTTGCTTCATCCCAGCCAGTCTGGATTTAGAGCTAACCACTCTTGCCACACAGCACTATCAAACCTCGTTGATCAATGGTTAACCAATAATATTGATGATTTGAAATTTACTGGAGTTTTGTTCGTTGATTTTGCAAAAGCATTCGATGTTATAGACCATAGACCATACATTACTACTGAAAAAAACTGGTACTTTACAAATTCTCTCTGATAACGCCCTTTTACTAATAAAATCGTTTCTTACTGACCGCCAGCATACAGTCTTCTTACGTAACAAGCAGTCCATTTTTTTACGACAAAAATACGGTGTACCACAGGGATCAGTTTGGGTCCTCTTCTTTTTCTACTCTACGTAAACGATCTACCCTTACACATAGAAGGTTCCTGCGAGCTGTTCGC
>JADBJO010000661.1:350297-360297 GCA_016801955.1 Conus betulinus | reverse complement strand
GAGAGACAGACACTGACACTGACACTTTTTTATTGATTAGGCCATAGACACACATCAAGAGGGACTTACGCAAGACGGAGGCATATAAATAATAAATATATTACTATTATTATTCAATTATCCATTTATAATCACAAAAGCCTGAAAAAAGTATGTGTTGCAAGTTTAATTGGTATAGATTGTTATTGTTTGCAGGAAGAAGTAAAAGTTTAAAGCTTGAAGGGTTATTAGAATACTTTTTTTTTGCTATGCACGATTCTCCAATTTCCTGATATCTTGGACAAGAGAGGATGAAGAGTACCTCTGTTTCTGCGTGAATCGAATCGAAAAAAATGGACAGTCAAATCTTCTTTCACAAGTGTTTTCTCCAGAACGTAATCTCGTGATCTTCAAAGGCGAAACTCCTAACCTTAAGCGAATGAAAGTGTTCTAACCCTGAGATGTTTCAGCTGATTCAGATATGACGCTAGAGATAAGGAAGATTTGAATGTGCTATTGAAAGAATATCGTTCACTTGAATTAATGTTTCTTGACCATTCTTGCTAACAAGTCTATCTTTAAACTCGGCTTAAAAATGTTTCTCATCGTCTACTCCTTGATTTTCCCAAACTTCTTCAAAGCCATACTGATACAGTGTGTGACAGACAGATGACGCCCATGTTTTTCTATTTGGTTCATAAAGATATAAAACTATTTTGTATGTTTTAAATGACAACCGGTGGCGAAACATTTTTTACTACACGTATTCAGTATTTCATATACTTTCCGAATAAGCTAATGTATAATGGGTAACGACCTGTTTCACCATAGACCATGAAATTAGGTGTTTTAATGGGAACGTTCAAAAATCTTTTTACTGCAAACGAGTGAACTCTCTCAATGGCTGTTAGATCATATCCAATGCCCCACACCTCTGCACCATAGCTGAGCATGGGCTTGATTGGCGTATCAAAAAGCTTAAAGAATATTGAAGACACCTCCCTCCTAGCGACAAGAGGAATCGGAAAATACATGTAACTCACTTTTTCGCACGGTTAATGATATCATTCAAAGCATGCGAGAACGACTAGCGAATATAGAGGTAGATACCAAGGTACTTATACATGTTAAGCAATTCCATTAGATTATTACCATAATCTTACTGCTTTTTCGCAGCAACATGTCTTCCATTTCTGAATATAATTATGCTTGATTTATCGACGTTAACATCCAGGTCTAGTTTCATTGTAACTTTGTGCAAAATATGTAACTGGTTTTGTAAACCACAAACAGAATCAGATGCCAATATGACGCCATGTCTGCCAAAGTTTGTGATTTCCTCTGCAAGTTCGTTAATAAGAAGTGAAAACAAAATAGGACCACACATTTCACCTTGTTTCAGGCCCCTGAGGCATAGAAATGAGTCTGTCAACTCACCACCACCAACGAACCTTAGCTTGGATTACTCTGCACATGCTTTGCATGGCTCTGTACATTTCGCCATTTATATACCATGTTTCCTTAATATGGTCCAGAGCTTAAGTCCACTCACCGAATCGAATGCTTTTCTGCAGTCAATAAAGGCTACACACAACTTTCTATGATCCAAGAATTGTTTCCGAACCAGAGTAGAGTGAATAGAGTGAATAAATGATTGATGGTGCTAAGTTGTTTTCAGAAACCAGACTGGCTGTCATTTAAAATGTTATTATTTTCAGTCCACTGGGTTAGCCTTTTGTTTAAAATGAAGCTATACAGTTTGCTGCATACATTTAATAAAGAGATGCCTGTATAGTTATCTTGGGTATTTTGGTCGCCTTTCTTATGCTGCCGTTGTATAACAGCCTCAGACCAATCATCCGGACATCAACCTAATGTAAATCATTTTAAAAGAGTTTCACCAAGTACGAAACAAGTAGCTGCCGAATTTTTAAGAAATTCGTTGATGATCCCATCGGGTCCCGCTGCTTAACCATTTTTTAAGCTGTGCAGAGCTGAGTGTATTTCCAGTTCAGTAATATCGTTTTCGAGCATATCAAAGTTGAATCCCTTACTAGAAGTAGTGTCACAGTTATCGTCGCTGTTCTTATCATCACCTTCGACTTCTTGTGCATCAAATACGATGGAGAAATAATTATACCATTCCTCTTTGGTTATTGTATTTTGTGGAGAACGCCTTGTTATATGCGATTTGAGTTTGCCCCAAAATGCCTTTGGATCATTGATTATTTTATGCAGGGATTCAATGATGTTTAAACGATGCTCATCGCCTTTCATTTTTTGAAGAGTTTTTTTTAATACTCTCTGGGTTTCTGAGCATATGTCTGTCTGTCCTCAATATCATTTATTCTGTTCAATGTTCTCAGAAATTGCCGAGTAACTCGTCTACTTTTTTGCACTCTAGGCCAGAACAAATCTACTTTTTTTTCTTTTCCTACAATTAGTCTTTTTTTCGTGCATTGTTCGGCGTTTAAAATACCCTTATTAAACTTTTGAGTAGACACATTGATGTCATGATCAATCAAATCAGCGGCTTCTCTAAAAAACAAGTCTTTACCTCTTTTGTACCCAAACCTGCTAGAAATTCATCTCTCGAATCAGAATTCCAAACGTATTTTTTCATGTAAATGATGTTACTTTAATGTGTGAACACGGAACTGTTTCTCTTGATATACCAACATGCAATTCCACTGACATGTGTGTTTCGTTTTATTTTTTTAGCAGCATTCAATGACTGTAGCAATGATACCCAAATTGTTGACACACTAAAATAAACAACAAACAGGTAGGGTAACTCTTGCTCCCACAAGAAAACATAACTCAAAAGGAATGCTGCTTACGACGCCGAATCGCCTAGCAGACATGACAGCACACAGCAAAAAAGGATGTACCAAGCTTGCCCATGTGCCCTGTACCGAACACATCTACACAGCAACAAGAATTGGATAAATGAACAAATATAAAATGAACTTTTATTCAAGACTGGCACAGCCTTTCAAAACTTGAATATAGTCAGACAAGTACAAGGACGAACAGAAACAAATACACATAACCTCGATTTAACTCAAACGAAATCAATATGACATGAGGCAGGAAACAGTAAACAATAAACAATAAAACAAATAGGTCAACTCTTGCTCCTGCAAGAAAACATAACTCCAAAGGAATGCTGCTTACGACACCGAATCGCCTAGCAGATATGACAGCACAGAGCACACAGAACAAACAAGGAACCATCTCCCAAAAAAGGATGTTCCAAGCTTGCCCATATACCCTGTACCGAACACATCTAGACAGCAACAAGAACTGTAGAAATGAACAATATAAATTAAAAATTTTATACAAGATAATAACTTAGTCAATGATATTGTTGCCAGTAGATGAAAATAAAAAAGAAACACAAGGAAAGAAGGGTCATACTGAACAGATAGACAGACTGACAGATAGACAGAAATAGAGAATCCGTTTTCACGCCCTTTGAAGACCTGAACGAAATGACATTGATGAAGGTGTTGAACTGTGTGTTTCAGAGGACCCACCCCAATGTATGTCTAATCACTGGCAATCCCGACATCAAACCTTTCGGCAATTCAAGTACTATAACCTTATTCAACTACCCGTGTCAGTATGGGGCTGCTTGGCTGTGTCTACATGATGAAGAACAGTAAGACGTGAAAAAAGTATCTGTCTGTTGAACTGATTGCTGCTCTCTCAACGTGACACGTCCTGAAGAGCGTGAATATGTTTTACATAGGACTGAGGCCGTCTTTGTTGCTGTACTTCATTTATTAGGATGTTGTGCTAATTTCTTCTGCACTTTGACTTTTGGATATTACATACCAACTTTTCGATATCATACATAAACTTTTGGATGTTATGTACCATCTCATTCTGTTATTGTCAGACGTAGGTTATCCATGCATGCACGCACATACACACACGAACATGACGTCTTTTCCTCCGCACACAACTGCATCCACTCCACTCCATACACATAAGGCACAAACAAAGGTCAATTTCGATTCATCCCCTCCTTAATCTTTAAAATCCCAAGGGGGTTCTTTACTCTGGCATCAATCAAAGCTTATATATTTTCATAATCTGTTATTCTTTCAGCTGGTGCAACCAATCAAGCACGCTTCTTTGAAGCTCAATACTAATGTTGCAGGTTTACTCACTGCAAGTGTCTGCACACACTCTCTGTGGTGTCCAGAACTGGCTTCCTCTGTGCGGGGATCCCATACTGACCACTACAAATCACATTTACTGGTCGGTGACAACTTTTTGCCCAACCTGGATCTTCCCGCGGATCGGAACTTGGCCCGGGAACGCGTGCAGCCCCCGGCCATCCACCTTAGTGCCCGATCTCCAGTCTCTTCTTTCCTCTACCGCACGGGGAGTCGGCCCAGCTATAACAAACCAGATAAACACGAGTTCAAAACACTGCCAGCCAGTTAGCAGTCATATTACACTTTAACATTTTTGAACTCTTCAATTTTTTCAAATATAGTTTCGGTTCCGACAATAAACCCGTTGAAAACAAAATGGAGAATCATCTAGATTCTCACAATATAAAATTAGAAACTTACGGCTTGAGTACCGTCAATCAACTACAATTCACATACTTCTGTGTGTGTTAGGCCTCTGCCTTTATCAATGGGCACAGTCCGCCTCTTCTTCACCTAAATCATCTGTTCCATTCTCAGAGTGCGCGCACTGATACAGGTCAACGCCTGTTTATATTCAAAACCGCGTGAACAGTGTTAAAAATTTCACTCAACCCTGGGCCACGTTCAGTCAATACGCTCCCTTGTGTCACACGACTAACCTATAGTGTAACGCACGAATCAATAATCTTTTTGTTAATCTGTACTGTCTCATGTAATCGCGTAGCATACGAAATATCGCTCCGCATTACATGACAGTTATCTACCTTCTCATTCTGTTATATACAATTCATTCTGTTATATACCATCTCGTTCTATTATACACCATCTCATTCTATTAGATACATTATCATTCTCTTTGATTTACGTTTCGTTTTGGCCTCCTCTCGTGTCACTCTTTTTGGCTCCCTAGTGCACAGTTACATGCAGATGTAGCCTGTTGTAGCCTGAATTTCAGTGTGCACAAGTTAAAGTCAACATGAGCTACTCACCCAGAGGAACAATGTACAACTGTACAGTGGGACCTGTTCTGAAATATACAGAGAACTCCATCTATTAACCCTTACACTAACGGCAGTGATCAATCAGTCACAGAACCAGAGTGAGTTAGAAGCTCCCTCCAGAGAGCACCACCGAATTCCAGGGATCAAAGATCTGATGCTACTCCATCACCGCTATGGACCCGAAGAGGTCGTAACGTGAACATGCCAGAAAATATCACTTAATTCGTAAGGTTTTTAATGGCGGAAAAATAAGTTTTCATTCTTTTCTTGTTACAATATAGACATTTGAGTCTAGATCCTCCGACCACTTTATCCTTTTATTTTTTTTTTTCAGCAAATGAGTCACAGACGGTGATGTTGCTGGCTCTGGGGCAGAAAGATACCATCCTTATTTGAATCACTTAGTCTAAGAATAGATGCATGACATGTTGCGTATGTGTGTGTGTGTGTGTGTGTGTGTGTGTGTGTGTGTGTGTTTGCGCACGCGCGCGCGCGAGCACGTGTGTATGTGTGTGTGCGTTTAAGCGTGCGTGCATGAGTGCATGTGTGTGTGTGTGTGTGTGTGTGTGTGTGTGTGTGTGTGTGTGTGTATGCATGAGTATTTGTGTGTGTGTGTGTGTGTGTGTGTGTGTGTGTGTATGCATGAGTATTTGTGTGTGTGTGTGTGTGTGTGTGTGTGTGTGTGTGTGTGTGCGTGTGTGTGTATGAGTGTGTGTGTATGTGTGTGTGTGTGTGTGTGTGTGTGTGTGCGCGCATATGTGTGTGTGTGTGTGTGTGTGTGTGTGTGTGTGTGTGTGTGTAGAAAAAAAAAAAACAACAAAAAAACATCGAATCAAAATAATCCCAACCTTTTTGGTTTTTACTAACCCATTGTTAGTTTGTGCCCTTGTCTCCTTTGCGGGCTGCACGCAGCAACAGACATCAGAGGAAACTGTTGTCTTCATCTCAAACTGACGTTTATTTTGTCACATGCTTGTTGGTTCGTGGTTTTATTTTACATCTTTTCATCTGGCAAATGATATTAGACGGAAAAAAAAAAAAAACAAACAAACAAACAAACAAAAACCCCCACTTAAGTCATTTCAACACATACATCTGCATACACCTATGAAAAGATAAGAGCATATCAGTTAAGGACCCTCATAATAGTCTAGCTACCTCAGAACTGGCTAAAGTGGCGACAATCTCAATTTTGCATGAGTCAGACAGAACTTGACTCTTATTTTCATATATTTCAAGATTGATACCTTTCGCCTAATACATTTCAGTTAAAATTGGACAATCTAATAGAAGGTGATGCACAAAGATGAATTTTCCACAGACACACACGAACTTCAGGAGAAAATTTGGTCTTCCATGTGTTCAGCCTTAATTTTATGATAATCTTAGCCAGATGGCGTGAGCAGCTAGGCAGTGTGTAGTATTTTTCACAGAAAGAAGGTTTTGTAAACGTTGTATTCCGGGTTGAATAATAATATTTCACACTTGGGAGGATGTAATGGCAAATTTAGCACACATTCTGAACAGTTTTGTGCACCACATTTAGCTAGATTATCTGCTGTTTCATTCACTCTGAGACCACAATGTGAAGGAATCCAACAGGAGTCTACGATTATACCCTGAGACATAATACAAAGTATCAGGTACCTTATTTCATATAGTAAATCTTTTCTGGCCTTACAGTCCCAAGTTTGTAGTGATTGAAAAACAGACTTGGAATCAACACAAAACAGCACACTAAAAAAGGATATTGGAGTATTATGTACACAAAATAAAGCCTTCAGTATAACATACAGTAGAAAATACGTCTAGATGTAGTCACATATGTGATTCGAAGCCTGTCAGTAAAAATTCAGTTACTGATATTTTTGTAAATTCGAATAAAGATTTTCCAAGTAGAGCCAAGGACATCTCATATATTCAGCCAATAATGAATTATAAAATGACACAATGTAGTGTGTTACATATAGTAGATGCAGCGTCTACAGTCGATTCCATGATCATTAACATAATTGTATGAAATAACAGAAAGTCTAGCTAAACTTGTTGCACGAAACTGTTCAGAATGTGTGCTAAATTGTCACATGCTCACAGGTCGCAGATTCAGGACACCTTCTCTTGTGCTGAGATGTAACTTGCTCATTGAACAATTGTAGATGGTTTTCACACACATTGCCATTGTATTCTACAAATGCCAACGTTTGCTATACAGAAAACTGTGGAGCGAATCCGGACCACTATGCTAGGGAAGAAAGGTTTGGAGAGTTGCGATTCGAACAGCTTTGATACACACTCACTGCATGTAACAGACAATCTGCACATCATTGCAGAACTGTATGCTGACAAGAACTATGAATCCGTTGCTAAACAACAAACAATGGCCCCTCACACTGTAGCGGTAACAATGACACAACGTAGTGTGTTACGTATAGTAGATGCAGCGTCTACAGTAGATTCCGTGATCGTTAACATAATTGTACCCTCACAGACCCAAAAGTAAGCACAAAGACACGCACAAAACCTGACGAACCAATAATGTTTTTATCATAAGTGTAAACGGTTAATGCAAAAATGGTGTAGAAGCAAATTCATCAAAATTTAGCTCTTTTATTTTGCTTGCTTATAGGCTCAGATACGTCTGAGTTTGCCCTGTCAATATTGTGAACGATTGAATGTAGATCTTTAAAAGAGATCTCTCTCTCTCTCTCTCTCTCTCTCTCTCTCTCTCTCTCTCTCTCTCTCTCTCTCTCTCTCTCTCTCTCTCTCTGTGTGCAGACAATGCACGACAGAAGTGACGATCTTGGCTTCTAACGAGGACACGGATCTTCAAGGTAATAGCTTTGTGTCCAGCGTTACAGGCATCGTTCGAACCATGGTCGAAGAAATTTGGCTGACTGGTAGATTCCACTTTAACGCCGACGACATACTGAACGTAAGTAGAGAGTGACATGAAATCACAGATAATCGTCTCTCCAGGCACTGAGTGCTCCAGGAAGATAGAAGAGAGAGTGCGAGGAAAGGAGGAAGGTGGTGATGCAGAGGGGTAGCGAGCAATGTTCAAAGTTTCCTACCTGTGATCCATGCTGGCGATATATCGATATCCATATGGCGATATATGACATGACAGTACCAGTACAATTCAAAGTTTTGTCATCCTACCTGTGATCCATGCTGGCGATATATGACATGACAGTACCATGTTCAAAGTTTGTCATCCTACATGTGATTCATGCTGGCGATATATGACATGACAGTACAATGTTCAAAGTTTGTCATCCTACCTGTGATTCATGCTGGCGATATATGCCATGACAGTACAATGTTCAAAGTTTGTCATCCTACCTGTGATCCATGCTGGCGATATATGCCATGACAGTACCATGTTCAAAGTTTGTCATCCTACATGTGATCCATGCTGGCGATATATGCCATGACAGTACCATGTTCAAAGTTTGTCATCCTACCTGTGATCCATGCTGGCGATATATGCCATGACAGTACAATGTTCAAAGTTTGTCATCCTACCTGTGATCCATGCTGGCGATATATGCCATGACAGTACCATGTTCAAAGTTTGTCATCCTACATGTGATTCATGCTGGCGATATATGACATGACAGTACAATGTTCAAAGTTTGTCATCCTACATGTGATTCATGCTGGCGAGATATGCCATGACAGTACAATGTTCAAAGTTTGTCATCCTACATGTGATTCATGCTGGCGATATATGACATGACAGTACCATGTTCAAAGTTTGTCATCCTACCTGTGATCCATGCTGGCGATATATGACATGACAGTACAATGTTCAAAGTTTGTTGTTTGTATCCTACTTGGAACCCGTGCCAATGGAATATGTGACAGGACGGTGTTCAAAGTTTGTCATTCTGTTGTAATCTATTTTGATAACATATGCTGATAAAATACGACATGGTCATCAAGGTAGCGTTTAAAGTTTGTCATACTGCGTGTAATCCATGATCATGAAATGCGAAACGAAATGGTAGTGTTCAAAAGTTTGTGTCATCAAAACTGTTACAAATGCTAATTTTGTCGGGCACATTTGTCGTACGAGGCGCGGAAGTTGCTTATAATAGCCCTTTGACAATCGCGCCTCCGGTCGAGAAGTCTATGCAGAAATATGCATGCTTCGACTTAGTGGACGACGACAAAACGTTCTCCTTCTCAGAGAGAGAAACACTTTCACACAGACTCAAACACACACCGAGCATAGAGAGAGGAGAGAGAGAGAGAGAGAGAGAGGAGAGAGAGAGAGAGAGAGAGATGGATTTGAAGGAAATGGTAACGTCAGACACAAAGTTTCTCCCTTGCCCACCATGGGAACTGTAAATGACCGACTTTGACATCAATCATTCTTCTTCACGCAAAAAGCAAAAACAAAAACAAAACAAACAAACAAAAAAAACATGAGAATGGTAATATTCTTGGTGCGTTTGTAAAAGATCATTTAAGCAGTCACTATCCTGATCACCTAAAAGTTTATACGTGTAGATCTTTTGGACAAGCATGAAACGGGAGCAGCTTTCATCATTCCTTCTTTAAAAGTGGAAAAATCTGTTCATGTTGGAAGAAATAGATCCATTTTCACGGCAGAATTAACTGCCATTCGTATGGCCCTGTATCATTTACTTGATTGTTCTAAACATGTGTTTCAAATTCTTTTCTGTGTCGATTTAAAGTCCGTTTTTATGTGCGCTTAGTGAACCATATCGTACAGTTAAACAACAGGCCATTCTTGGAAATCAAATATTTAATAGATCTCTTACTTTCGAGAGGTAGTTGTCATTAAAACCGGTACAGATGCTCATAAAATGTTTATGATTTTGA
>JADBJO010000661.1:340297-345297 GCA_016801955.1 Conus betulinus | reverse complement strand
AATCAGTGTGAAATAACATGGGTCATTGTTACATTGTGGCTTGTTCAAATACAGTCGAAGCCGCTTATAACGAATCGCGGGGACATTCAAAATTGCTTCGTTATATCTGGCTTTCGTTACAACCGACGCGCCCGGTTGTAACGAATTTATGTAGTGCTGCGTTGTGCGTCGTTAAAAACGGCGTAATCTCTCTCTCTCTCTCTCTCTCTCTCTCTCTCTCTCTCTCTCTCTCACACACACACACACCACACACACACACACACACACACACACACACACACACACCCACACACACCACACACATAAACACACACACACACACGCACACACACACACACACACACACACACACACACACACACACACACACACACACACACACACACACACTCATGTGCGTGTCCACATACACAGACAATAATCAAGCGCGTTTCCTAGGCTGTTATTTAGTTTTATAAAACCTTTTTTAGTTGTGTCCAAATATGGCAGTAAAAAATTATTATAAAAAAGATCACAAAGGCCTGTATTGCAATTTGAAGGCTTACAGATCGATAATAAGTAAAATAGGCAAATAAACGAATCAATGGATTGTACTGAAGACTTCAGAAGATTAGATTGTCAGAAGAAATTACACAGCGCCACGATTAGAAAGAGAGTGGGGGGGGGGGGGGGGGGGGGGGGGGGGGGTGATTTCTGCGTTAGTTGACTGTTTCACACTGTTAGGATATTAGAGTATGCACTGGCATGGACGTAAACTCTTCAGTACTTGATTTTAAAATACACGCACACCCATACACTGGAGAGAAATTGTTTGTGCTTGTCACAACATGACAAGAAATCACAATAACCAAAAATCATCAGTGTCTCAATATGGTCTCGAATTTCAATGTTCTCCATTATTACAATGAAAGTCAAAGATCTGTTATTATGTGTGTTACTGTATACAGTCAAAAGTTCTATATTATGAACATAGATCAACAAACACATAGACTTGCTCCACAAGACCTAAAGGGATCACCTCAATGACAAGACTTACGAGAAGAAGAAACAGAAGTACCAGCAAGGCAGACAGCTCATCCAACACAGAAGCTTCGGCAGATTAAGAAGGATTGGAGAGAATAGAAAGCAGAAAGCCTGCCAGCTGCGGTCGATACCAACGACACGAAGACATTTCACAAGAGCTTTCCTTTACAGCTGTGAGACTTGGACCACGTACCACCTATAGGCAATGTTCCAGCCTTCACTGACCAGAGCTGGCAGTGCTCCAGCACCACCTGTCATCACCAACAACACAGAAGTCAAGACTGTGGACAAGTTCTGCTATTTGGGCAACACTGTAAGCAACTACGGATCTCCGAATGCAGAAGTGATATTGCGCAATTCAAAGGCCACACCTGCCTTCTGTAGACTCTCAAAGAGTCTGTGGCAAGGACCATGGCATCAAACTGTGCACCAAGTTCGACGTGTACAGAGCTGTGAGACTTGGATCACGTACTGCCTTTAGGTCCAACAGCTCGAACAGTCTCATCAACGGTGTTTGCGCAGGATCTGAAGCATCAAATGGCAAGACAGGGTGTCCAACCCGCAGGTCCTGAAGAAGTGTGACCAAGCCAGCATTGAGTGAATACTCATCAAAAGCCAGCTCCGATGGACAGGGCACCGTATGGAGGACAGCCGAATTCCAAAGATGCTGCACTGTGGACAACTGAAGGAAGTACAACATGACCATGGAAGGCCCGTGAAGAGATACAAAGACACCTTGAAGGCCAAACTCAGAATCTGCAGCATCGACACTGCTTCCTGGGAAGGTATCGCTCATGACACAACACAGTGGAAGCAATGGTGTACCCAGACATTCAAGCGCAACAGAGCAGCCACCATTCAGGAAAATAGGGATCGAAGAAAAACGGGGCCTAACCTTGCAGGACTCCATTCCATGCAGCGTCTGTGGAAGACTTTGTGCTACAGGAATTGGTCTTCATTCCCATATGAGGACCCACATCAGCAGAGGACCTGCCTGCCTGCTCATATGTCGGATACGACTGGAGAGTTCATCAGTGTACAGACAAAAGGTCTATATTTTTAGCAGAACACGTTAGGTCACTCATATACATTTAATGGAATGGCAGTTATAATGTCTGATGTGCGAATATTCACATTCTATGAAAGAACAGAAAAGGACTACTGTTGCCACATTGGATGGAAAAAAATCCCTCAAATTTGCACATTCTGTGACACAACAGAAAAGAGGGATTGTTGCCACACCGGACAGAAAACTCCTCAAATGTCACACCCTTTGATGGAACAGATGAGGTTGACTGTTGCCACAGCTGGGGAACAACAAACAAACAAACCAACAAAAAACCCAACCATGAACAGTGAAGAGAAAGATCTTGAAAGAACAATGTTGTTGTTTAGTCCACATAATTGCACAAAGGCACCCAAGCACATGTGCCTGCAGCAGTCCTATTAAACTCTCATTTGATTCTCTCTGATAGGTACTTAGAAATAAGTTCTGACATGCTGCGGTGTCATCACCTCATTTGTTATTATTGGACTATTAAACTGATAACACAGTCACTCACCAAACAAACTCGGTCAATGGACGTGGCGTTTTTATACAAGCAGTTGTTGAACCGTCTATGTATGAAACTGGCCCCAGCCCTTCTTGATGACCCCCTGTGCAGGTCGTTTACAGTCCTGCATCCACCCGCTGCCCCCCGTCTGGCCTGTCTCATGACAGTCTGCACTGTGTCCTCTTAATGGCATCGTTTGAATCACCCAGCCAAGGTGGTCCACTGGGCATTATATGGCATGACGTACTGTCCCTAGAGTGTCCAAAGGTTGTTTGCCTCACTCACCATCTGGGAAGTTAACCAGACACTCATGTCAGTTTTAAAAGACAGGAAAGGGCAGAACAATAAACTGCTCACTGCTCTTTCAGTGTTTGCTAGTGGTGTGATTCAACACTCTTGTTTCATTTGGCATTACCAACCACCTGTAGGTCATCTTCTCTCTCTCTCTCTCTCTCTCTCTCTCTCTCTCTCTCTCTCTCTCTCTCTCTCTCTGGGTGAGTCTGCACTGGGATGAGTTTGGATTTTGGAAATACCTGTGTGCAGTGCATGCTGTAGAGAGCCTCTTCAACTACCCCTCTCCCCTCCCCTTCTTCCCAGTAAAGTATTGTGAGGAATCGCCCTTGGAAACTAGACAATGGCTGGCGTTACCTACCACGGCTAAGACATCTGCTGTCTGTAGTGGCTGGTGGAAGGTAAACAGGGAATAAACAGACTGATTAGTCACTAGGCCCCCTTTCCATTACATACATAACCTCTGCAGAAATTGGAGCTAGGGGGTTTGTAGGAACGTCTGCATATAGCCTCATGAAACAGCTCTCGGTTGCAGAGAGGGAAAAAACCAGAGCCCTGAAAACAATGGCAGAAGTGGCAGAGAGGTGTTCAAGCTGCATCTGGTCAAGGAGGAACAAAAGTGAACTTCATAAGGCTTAACTCTCCCTACAAATATCAGGTGCCCCAGTGGCTCAGTGGTTAGAGTGCGAGTCATGAAGTGGACAATCCCTAAACCAAGCATGTCCAGAGGGTCATGGGTTCGAATCTCAGCCATGACTTGTCCCAAGATGGGAAAAAAGGGCAGCAGAGGGACATCCAGAGTCATGAATCGGGTGTGACCCAATCCCCGTAGAGTGTCAGGAGACAAGGGCCGAAACACTTGCTTGAAGGGGGGGGCTTCTCTTCTGAGGACTCATTACTGCCACGCTCTCCACGAGTTTCTTTCTGCCTCTTGTCTTGTCCGAGAATTGGTCAGATCAACAGAAGAAAATATCATCTATTGACCATTTTATATAGCTTTGTTGTCTGTGTTTACTAAAGTAAGGTTAAATTGAGTTTAAAGAAGGTGGTGTTCTAATGATTTTCATCAGTCACTCATTTTTGTCTATAGGCCAGCTTGCAACGGGACCATTTGGGATTTCAGAAGATGTGGAAATGATAGTGTCAAAGCCCTCGCGGCTCAGAAGTGCGAGCGATATACGTCGGCCGAACAAATGGCATGTTACAAACGTCATGGACGAACAGACTTTAATGAGTTTCTGGCCCACTGCATCCAGTACTACTGTGCAAATGATATTGAAAGTGCACAGGCAAGGCCTGGTTTGATAACCCCAGTCGTCAAATAGATTGTCTCCGTTCTCTTGACCAAAAGGTCTGAGTGCTGGTCTATTATCTGACTGTTCTGTTGACAGTATGGATATTCAAATGCTTGAGATTGAACACAATGTACTTCATCATCTGAACTATGTAGTAAGTATGGTATGATCATCATAGTCATGAAAAAACGAGGGAGCGGTTCCAATGTCATTTATTTCATGGTCTAATATCTACTGTAATGATTCTTTGATCATTAGCATCATCATAATGGTCTTGTACTGAAATGGGTTCAAATATCATTTATGTGTAATCTGATCGTTGTCATGATTATTCTAGGATAATTGCCGGCATTTGCTGGTAAACTAGGCTGTCATTTACTTCATAATGCTCTACATTTCATTATTCTATGCTTGGTGTAAGCGGTAACTAAACTGGGTTCAAAGGACATTAATTTCTTGAGCTGCTTTTTACTTCGACTGTGCAATGATTACTATGAATATTTTCTGGACTTTGCTTATTAGTTACTTACTTCATAAGGAATATCTACATGGTAGCTGTTCGATATTTAATGCATAGGTTTGCTGGTGTGGATTAAATGCCATTTGTGCAGGAATAATCTACATGGTAGTTCCTCTACGACCATTGTCAATATTTAGTGATGCAGGTTCAAATGCAATATCATTACTAGAATAATCTATGATGTGATTGTCCCATGATCATTGCCGATATTACCTAGGCTGGGTAGCCGTGTGGTTTCCTTGAGGAGCTGGTTTACCATGTAATTATTCTATGCTCAACATCCATGTTTGCTGATCTGGGGCCAATTATTTCCTTTGT
>JADBJO010000661.1:322797-330297 GCA_016801955.1 Conus betulinus | reverse complement strand
GAAAGTCAAAGATCTGTCATTATGTGTTACTGTATACAATCAAGAGTTCTATATTATGAACATAGATCAACAAACACATAGACATGCTCCACAAGACCTAAAGAGATCACCTCAACGACAAGACTTACGAGAAGAAGAAACAGAAGTACCAGCAAGGCAGACAGCTCATCCAACAGAAGCTTCGGCAGATGGAGAACGATTGGAGAGAATAGAAAGCAGAAAGTCTGCGAGCTGCGGTCGATACCAACGACATGACGACATTTCACAAGAGCTTTCGGACCATCTATGAACCAATGTCTGCGGGGTCAAGACCCATTCGTGCTACTGATCAGAGCACACTGCTGACGGATAAGACTGGCATCCTTGCTCGCCTGGCTGAGGACTTCAATGCTCTCTTGAATTGAGACCCGTCAATATGTTAAGAAGCAATCGCCAAACTCCCCCAACTACAAGTGAATGAATTTCAGGCAGACACACCGTAAGTACAGAGACTGCGAAGGTTCTCAAGCAGACCACGCCTGGGAAGGCACCAGGAGCAGATGGAATGCCAGCTGACATCTGTAAGAATGAAGGCGAGGTACTCCTGGAAAAGCTGAGTAACCTCTTCCAGTCCATGTGGGAAAAGAGACAAATGTCCCAAGACCTCAAAGAAGACGCCTCTATTGTACACATGTACAGGAAGGGTGATGGAGCGCCCAGTGACATTCATAGTGGGATGTACCTCTTGTGCATCGCAGGAAAGATTCTTGCCAGGGTCAACCTGAACAGACTCATCACACACAGCAGACAACATCGTCTCTGAATCTTAGTGTGGTGTTGCGCAGGCAGGGGCACAACTGGCATGGCATTTGCTGTTTGCCAGCTACAGGAGAAGTGTCGTGCGCAGAATCAGGAGCTCCACTTGGTGTTTGTTGATCTCACCAAGATCTTCGACACCGTTGATTGGACTGACTTGTGGAAGGTCCTTCACAAGTTTGGTTGTCCGGAAAAGTTCATATCCCTGATCGCTTCATTCCATGATGGCATGCATGCGAGGGTGCAAGCAAACGGAGATACCTCTGACCCATTCCCAGTGAAAATGGAGTGACGCAGAGATGCGTTTTAGCTCTCACCCTCTTTTTCTTTCAGTTTGCTGCGATACTGATTGATGCATTCCGGGACTGTGACAAGGGGTATACATCCAGTTTCGTTCAGATGGCAAACTCTTTAACCGTCGACGACTTTAGGCCAAGACTTAAGAACTTGATGCGCTTCTGAATGAGTTCCCCTTTGCTGATGACAGTGCACTGGCCGTACGCTCCCATGAAGACATCCAGTGCATCACAGATAATTTTTGCAATGGCCTGTCAACGCTTTGGACTTACAATCAGTCTTGTGAGACCTAGGCCATGTTCCAGCCTTCACTGTCCAGAGCTGGCAGTGCTCCGGCACCACCTGTCATCACCAACAACTCAGAAGTCAAGACTGTGGACACGTTCTGCTATTTGGGCAACACTGTAAGCAACTACGGATCTCCGAATGCAGAGTGATGTTGTGCAATTCATAGGCCACGCCTGCCTTCTGTACATTCTCAAAGAGTCTGTGGCAAGACCATGGCATCAAACTGTGCACCAAATTCGACGTGTACAGAGCTGTGGTTCTAAGTCCTGTCCTTTACAGCTGTGAGACTTGGATCACGTACCGCCTATAGCTCCGACAACCTGAACAATCTCATCAACGGGGTGCTTGCACAAGATCTACAGCATCAAATGGCAAGACAGTGTGTCCAACCTGCAGGTCCTGAAGAAGCGTGACCAAGCCAGCATTGAATGAACACTCATCTAAAGCCAGCATCGATGGACAAGACACTGTTTGGAGGAGAGCAGAATTCCAAAGATGCTACACTGTGGACAAGCGAGAAAGTACAACGTGACCATGGAATGCCCGTGAAGAGATACAAAGACACCTTGAAGGCTGAACTCAGAATCTGCATCATCGACACTGCTTCCTGGGAAGATGTCGCCCTTGACAGAACACAGTGGAAGCAATGGTGTACCCAGAGCGCAACAGAGCAGCCGCCATTCAGGAAAATAGGGATCGAAGAAAACGGGGCCTAACCATGCAGGACTCCATTCCATGCAGCGTCTGTGGAAGACTTTGTGCTTCAGGAATTGGTCTTCATTCCCATATGAGGACCCACATCAGCAGAAGACCTGCCTGGCTACTCATACGTCGGACACGGCCGGAGAATTCATCAGTGTACAGTCAAAAGTTCTATATTTTTAGCAGAACACATTAGGTCACTCATATACATTTAATGGAATGGCAGTTATAATGTCTGATGTGCGAATGTTCACATTCTATGAAAAACAACAGAAAGGACTATTGTTGCCACATTGGATGAAAAAACAAAATCCCTCAAATTTTCACATTCTGTGACACGACAGAAAAGAGGGATTGTTGCCACACCAGACAGAAACAAATCCTTCAAATGTCACACCCTTTGATGGAACAGATGAGGTTGACTGTTGCCACAGCTGGGAACAACAAACAAACAAACAAACAAACCAACAAAAAAACCCAACCATGAACAGTGAAGAAAAAGATCTTGAAAGAACAATGTTGTTGTTTAGCCCACATAATTGCACAAAGGCACCCAAGCACATGTGCGTGCAGCAGTCCTATTAAACTTCTCATTTGATTCTCTCTGATAGGTTCTTAGAAATAAGTTCTGACGTGCTGTGGTGTCCTCACCTCATTTGTTGTCGTCGGACTATTAAACTGATCACACAGTCACTCACCAAACAAACTCAGTCAATGGACGTGGCGTTTTTATACAAGCGGTTGTTGAACCGTCTATGTACGAAACTGGCCCCAGGCCTCCTAGACCCCCTGCGCAGGGCGTTTACAGTCCTGAATCCACCTGCCGCCCCCGTCTGGCCTGTCTCATGACAGTCTACTCAGCGTTCTCTTAATGGTATCGTTGAATCACCCAGCCAAGGTGGTCCATTGAGCGTGATATGGCATGACGTACTGTCCCTAGAGTGCCCAAAGGTTGCTTGTCTCACTCACCATCTGTGAAGTTAACCTCTCTCTCTCTCTCTCTCTCTCTCTCTCTCTCTGGGTAAGTGCGCACCTGGATTTTGGAAATACCTGTGTGCAGTGCATGCTGTAGAGAGCCTCTTCAACTACCACTCTCCCCTCCCCTTCTTCCCAGTGAAGTATTTGTGAGGAATCGCCCTTGGAAACTAGACAATGGCTGGCATTACCTACCACGGCTAAGACATCTGCTGTCTGTAGTGGCTGGTGGGAGGTAAACAGGGAATAAACAGACTGATTAGTCACTAGGCCCCCTTTCCGTTACATACATAACCTCTGCATTAACTGGAGCTAGGGGGTTTGTAGGAACGTCTGCATACAGCCTCATGAAACAGCTCTCAGTTGTAGGGAGGGGGAAAAAACCAGAGCCCTGAAAGCAATGGCAGAAGCGGTAGAGAGGTGTTCAAGCTGGATCTGGTCAAGGAGGAACAAAAGTGAACTTCATAAGGCTTAACTTTCCCTACAAATATCAGGTGCCCCAGTGGCTCAGTGGTTAGAGTGCGAGTCATAAAGTGGACAGTCCATAAAACAAGCTTGTCCAGAGGGTCATGGGTTCGAATCCCAGCCGTGACTCGTCCCAAGATGGGGAAAAAGGGGCAGCAGAGGGACATCCAGAGTCATGAACCGGGTGTGGCCCCCCCCCCCCCCCCCCCCCCCCCTAGAGTGTCAGGAGATAAAGGCCAAAACACTTGCTTGAAGGGGGCTTCTCTTCTGAGGACTCTTTGGTGCCACGCTCTTCACGAGTTTCTTTCTGCCTCTTGTCTTGTCCGAGAATTGGTCAGATCAACAGATGAAAATATTATCCATTGACCATTTTATATAGTTTTGTTGTCTGTGTTTACTAAAGTAAGGTTAACTGGAGATTAAAAAAGGTGGTGTTTTAATTGATTTTCATCAGTCACTCTTATTTCTGTCTATAGGTCAACTTGCGCCAGGGCCATGAAAGATTTTAAAAGGTGCAGAAATGATGGTGTGAAAACCCTCGCGGCTCAGAAGTGCGAGCGATATACGTCGGCCGAAGAAATGGCATGTTACAAACGTCATGGACGAACAGACTTTAATGAGTTTCTGGCCCACTGCGTCCAGTACTACTGTGCAAATGATGCTAAAAGTGCACAGGCAAAGGCCTGGTTTGATGACCTCAGTCATCAACTAGATTGTCTCCGTTCTCTTGACCCAAAGGTCTGAGTGCTGGTCTATTACCTGACTGTTCTGTTGACAGTATGGATATTCAAATACTTCAGATTAACCATGATTTACTTTATCATCTGAACTATGTAGTCATTATGGTATGATCATTATAGTCATAAAAAAGAGGGAGTGGCTCCATTGCCAACTATTTCAGGGTCTAATATCTATTGTAATGATTCTTTGGTCATTAGCATCATCATAATGGTCTTGTACTGAAATGGGTTCAAATATCATTTATTGTGTAATCTGATCGTTGTCATGATTATTCTAGGATAATTGCCGGCATTTGCTGGTACACACTAGGCTGTCATTTACTTCATAATGCTCTACATTTCATTATTCTATGCTTGGTGTAAGTGGTAACTAAACTGGGTTCAAAGGACATTAAATCCTTGAGCTGCTTTTTATTTCAACTGTACAATGATTGCTATGAATATTTTCTGGACTTTGCTCATTTGTTACTTACTTCATAAGGAATATCTACATGGTAACTGCTCGATATTTAATGTCTAGGTTTGCTGGTGTGGATTAAATGCCATTTTTGCAGGAGTACTCTACATGTTAGTTCCTCTACGACCATTGTCAACATTTACTGACGCAGGTTCAAATGCAGTATCATTGCTAAAATAATCTATGTGATTGTCCCATGATCATCGCGGAATATCCGCAAGGCTGGGTGGTCGTGTAGTGTCCTTGAGGAGCTGGTTTACCATGTAATTATTCTATGCTCAACATCCATATTTGCTGATCTAGGGTCAATTATTTCCTTTGTCATCTGATCTATAAACTATTGACATTGATTAATGATTGTTATGGATGTTTTTTATACTTACTATATGATTTATTTGTCATTTCATTGCTGAAGTGATTCGCATTATCTTTTTTTTCACATCGTGATTTTACTGATATGACCTGCACTGGCTTTTGTTTCGTGAAGGTATGCACGTTATATTTGTTTTATCCCTATTTTGAGGTTTGAATTCAAATGCCATCCATTTCGTGATGTGCATTTCTCTCTACTACTCGTTGTGAGCATTTATTGATGTGGGCTGAAAAGCCATTTGCTTTGCTAGGCGATCTACTCGATGTTTGTTGTATGCTCATTGTGGGTATTTACCAGTCTTATTTGTTTTGTTTAGGTGGTCTACATTTCTTATTGCTCTATGCTCTCTGTGAGTATTTTCTGGTATGGGTTCAGATGTTATTTGCTTCATAATATTATCTATGCAGTAAGGGTTTCATGATTGTAATGGGAATCCAAAGGAATTGTCACGTGTATCATTCGTTTCATGGGACCATCTATGATGGATGATTAACATTTTATCCAGAGTTCTGCATATAATGTAGGTGTTAATAGTCCAATAAACTTGAGAATCTACATCCCCTTGAAATATGCTCTTTCATTTCTATCTGCAAAGACAGTAGAAATACCTTATTTGCTGCTCTGGTGTTTTCTGATTTCTGGTCCAATTGCAAATTTCTTATTTATTCCTCGGTTCTAACTGTTTACACCTGTGTCCCTGACAGATTCAGCTTCAGTAGAGAGAACAGTCAGGAATCCCAAGGGGTCAAGATAGGACTGTAGGATGTGTGACAGAGAACGAAGACAGGTGGCTCTTCTGTGTAGGTCACATGACCTTGGTTTTATGGGCACTAGTACGTGTAATTCATAAAACGAGTGTTTTGCTCCCCAGTGGTTGGGTCCTATTCCCATGGGGAGCACACAAATTCAGCCTAAATAGTTTCAGTCTCACTATTTTGTATTATGTGTACATATTGAATTTTCAGGCAAACATTCTGTTGAGGCAGAGCTTTTTGTATCCTGCAAATGATTGAAAATCTTTTCTAATGTCGTAAATCAAGACTGGCACTGGCCGACGCATCTCACCCACTCGACACCCACCTTTCATGAAAGCCACTCATGAAACTGCCAGTGAAAGTCACATTATCTGAAAGTAGCAATACAATATAGCTGTATATCTATTTGGAACAATGCCTGACCTTGCCCACCAGATTTCTGGCCTGAGCGTTGAACAGTCCTTTTTTTTAAAACGTTTCCTAGGTATGTCCCTGGCGTTGCAAGCATACCTGGATATGATGCGCAATACTGCAATAGCATGAATACATCGGCCACAGATAATGACTAATCTTGGCTTTAAGTGACGTCCAGTACACGGATGGTCTGGAGATACTCTGAAGGCCATTGTCTCTGGGATAACCCCAAAGATAAAGATCTGTATGGTTCAGGTCTGGTGAGTGTGTGGCGCTCTTAGCTGCACATATCCTACTGATAAGATGGTCTCCAAAGCATAGTCGTAACCACAGCAGTGTCACTAGACACGTGATAGTTGCACCATTTCACTATTCTTTATTCCTGGCGAGGCTTGCACGCTGGTCTAGTGCTGCCGTACAATTCCCAAGCAGCCCTGGGTAGCATTCAGCGTTGACCATGAATGGCTGTTTGCTCTCGTCCACACACCAACATGGTTTGATGATTGCATACTGAGGTGGCCACCCATGCAGTACACTTAACAGAAGGTCATGGACTTTGGAGACAGTTTCCACGTGGGGCTGCATCCCCGAAGGTGTCTTTCTTTGTGTTTGTGCCATTGACAGTCCCACATTGTAACCAGGTATGCTGGCAACGCCATGGGCCTCATCTGGGGCACTTTTTGGAAAGGGTATCGAACAAAGTTTCTTCAGCCGCGTATTCTGACATTTGTGCTGTTGTCGTTTAGAAAGTCAAAAGAATGCTCATCAACTGTGATGATGTTAATTGGGAGTTGCAGCTTTTTCTGCCATTTCCATTGGTGTTACCCTAGAGTGACCACCCTGTAGAGTGCCCTTTCCTCTCTGCCGCTCCTACATACCTATGACTGACCATTTTATTTAGAAAGGTGCAAACTGTTCGCCTTCGATGTATCAATATGCCGTTGCAAACATTTTTGAGCACTCACTTCGGACAACTGGATTAGTACATACACCCTATCTGCCTTCTCTCCCCCCTCCCAATGTTGTCTTTGCATTCGTCTTTACAAATATAGTGTCTTCCCGTCTTTCACTTTGTAAAGAAAGTCCCAGATAGACAGAATAAAGAATATGTATTGATGCTTGTATGTGTGTCTGCTATATGTACCCTCTGTCACTCCAAATCAGACAAACGCGTTCACCCACCTGAAAAGGAAACTAAGGTTGAAAAACGTGTTAAGCCACACCCTTTTATTAATAAAA
>JADBJO010000661.1:300297-315297 GCA_016801955.1 Conus betulinus | reverse complement strand
TGGAAGACTGCCATGGGTCCTATCCGTTGCATGGTCGGAACAACGAAAGGCGCCAGGATTTCATCCCGATAGCGGATGCCTGTGAGGTTTCCATCAATATGGTAGAGTGGTGTCTTGTGGTGGAGGCTGAAGGCACCCCATACCATAACAGATCCTCCCCCAAAGGCCCTGGTCTGGCGAACAGCTGCATCAATGTAACGTTCACCAACACGCCTCCAAACTCTAGTTTGGCCGTCATTGTGTTCAAGACTAAACCGCGACTCATCTGAAAAGAGGACCTGGGACCACTGTTGTTGGTTCCATCTCACATGACGATGGCAGAAAGCTCGGCGAGCCAGCCTATGGGCTGCTAGCAGTCGTGGTCAAACAGCTGGGCGACGTGATCTGAGGCCGAAGTGGTGAAGACGGTTTCGTATGGCTTGACGGCTGAGGATGGTGTTATTTGCCATACGAAGCTGCCTTTGGATGCTGGTGGAAGTGGTATCCCGCTGCAATAGGGCCTGCCTCTCTCGATGAAACGATCTTCTCTGGGAGTAGTCTGCCTAGGCCGACCTGACCGTGGCCTCTCTTCAACGCTGTTGGTCGCCCTAAAACGCTGATTCAGTCTAACAATAACTGAATGATGCACACCAAGTCGTCGCGCCACTTCAGCCTTTGCAATGCCATCTTGTATCCACGCAATCGCCCTGGTTTTGTCAAAGGTGCTAAGTTTTCTTCGTGGTGGTGGCATGGTGAGAAAAGGGCTGACAGTAACCAACCCCGCGCTTAAACAGCCAAAAAAGGGGCATAAAACTCACTTGAGAGACTGCTCTTGCACGGGAAAAAAGAATTTTTCATTTTACACATCTTGTGTCGCCAGCAAGCTTGATGCAAAACAGGCACAGTTAACGCGCAACTTTGCACTTTTTATCCCGCGCGGTAACGAGGTCACCAAGACCCCCGTGCGCGCACTACCAGTTGACACAGGCTGGATTACACACTGCTGTGTGAGATTCCATCATTGGTTGCCGCATAACAAAAAAAAACAATGTTTTTTGAAGGGATGAATCAACCCCCTGTGTGCAAAGGCCTGTGCTTAACTTTATGTGACTAGTATATTAATTGCCCCGATGAACGCAAAAAAAAAAAAAAAAAAAAAGAGAACAAAGGCAGAATCTGTGAAAGAGAGATAAGCCAAACAGAACGCTTTAAGTACGTAGACGTGACCTGATGACATGATACAAGACAGGCCATCACCGGTGGCAACCAAAGATCTCAGGACCCTCATTATACGAAAACGGGAACAGGAGCAGCAGCCAAACGAAAGCAGAGAGGGCAACAATTAGACAAGTAGGGAGGTTGGCGAGAATAGCGTTGTACTTGCCCTCAAAATACCTGTCCCTCCGGCAAGACTAACAATCAGAACTCGATCAGACATCTTGCTGTTTTTTCCATCGATATACTTTCCTTTCGAAACTACCTCTTCTTCTGCCAGCTCTCACCTGGCTAGATACTTTTTTTTTTTACCCCAAGTTTAGTTTCATTCCAACATTTTCGTCTCCCAATGCAGATCAGGATTCATACATCTTTCCATGGAAAACGTTGATTAGTCCACAAACTGGGTTATTTTAAACACTGCTTCCTACAAGCGTGTGTTCCTGAAAACAAACACGATAGTCATAGCAAAATGTTTTCGCTCTGTTGACCTCCACTTTGATTTTACACACTATGAGAAACCTTTTACGCTCCAATTTTCACTTCATGGTATGACAAGTTTGTCAATCTTGTGGTTCGGGTCTTATGACAGTGAGATTTCTTTTGTATCTGCTTCTTGGCTATCTGCTTTGCCTTACCTAATCACCATATCCACACTCACACAAACAGACTGCGTGGGTAACGTGTTGATTGTCGATTTCTTGGTATGTGATCGTTATATGGCTGACTAATCATTGTTTGTTCCTTCAACTTTGTGCCACTTATGCTGCGTTACTCCCACGCCAGTTATTCCAGTTCCCCGTGCACATCCATCTCCTGGCTGTTCAATCATACCCAAAGCACCGGCAGTTCAGTGCCAAGGTGTCATGAGGTAACCCACTCATGAGGGAGATGGACAATTTCCCTCTGATCCAAGATTTTTCGGAGGAAAGATCTTAACAAAATTCCCAGTTGTTATTTGGAAGATGAGTTTTATAGAGACTGATTTTTTTCTTCTTCTTTAATGACATGTAAGTTAACAACACGGGGACACCTCTGACATCATCTTTTGTGGTCGACATTTTCGCCCCTGGAATGACTTGAAAAGTCTTGTACTTATCATTTTGTCCAGGGTAATTAGCTTAATGTTCCTATTTGTTAGAAAATGTCAACTTTAAAGCTTCACACACACACACACACACACACACACACACACACACACACACACACACACACATGTGCTATCATATTTTCACATTTGTTTCACAAATTTGATTAAAAAAAAGTTAGTGTTAATTACGTAGGGGCGCTCCGTATATTGAAAAGCACCAGAAGGACAAAAACCGTCAGGGACGTTAGGGAAACACGTAATTCCGTAACACATTGCTGTAGTAAAGCTTAGACTCTTTTGTATCTACTACACATTATGTATCATTCATCCATAAATGCATTGTTGGACTGAAAGAATGAGCTGTAAAATACGAGTATCACCATAATGATCTATGTGATAACGGGACTCCCGACATTCAACGGCTTTCAACAGTCGCCATTCAGCAGGTAAGCGCCAAACAGAAGCGTTCAATAGTAGAGAGAGCAGAGTAGGATGTTTTTTCTAACTGTTTATATTGCCTTGCTAAAAAAAATGTTGCCATTTAACTACAAACATTCGTATGTATTCAACATACAATTTGGCTTCCTTTTAATTCCACTTTCTACCATTCGCATTTATCCTGCTCTCCACATTTTCAAACCCATTCTGTTCACTGCTTTTTGTTACATAGTTTTATTGTCATAATCCTTGAAAAAAAAGTGTTCATTCTAAGATTTCCTCTCATACCAATCAAACAAAGGTCAACTATATTTGCTACTGGTTGTCTGTATTTGTGTGACTATATTCAAGAGTGAAAAGGCTTTACAAGTCATGAATAAATGTACACATTTGTGTTTGTTCATTTCTCCAGTTGCTGTGTAGATATGTCGGGTACAGGGTATATAGGCAAGCTTGAAACATCCTTTACTTTTTGTTTTTTTTTTTGGGGGGTCTCCTTGTTTGGTCTGTTTGTCATTTCTGCTGGGTGGTCCGGTGGCAAAAGGAGCACTTGTTTAAAGTTACGACCATGTATTCAATTAACCATGGGAGCAAGAATCACCTTACGTATTCACTTATTCCTCTTTTTTATCAAGGTTTTGACTTAGTAAATGCGTGCTCACAGTAAATTTGGTTTCCAGAATTATGTTTCTAAAAAAAGTGATCAGATGGGATGTGATTTAGTCTTCTCTCATAAATAACCTTTCGTTCCACATTTAGATGTCCTTTGTCCTCGTGTATGTTGAAACACTAGTTCATTTGATTAAATGCCGTTCAAAGTGTCCATTGGCAGTGTGTTTGGTTCTGTACGCAATACGTTTGTAGGCATAGAGAGCTTCATGAAGGTAGCAGAAAGCGGTATTTCAAGTAGCAGCAGCTCCATGCCCCTTCCCTCTCTCCTCCCATCCCATACTAGTTCCTGCAACGTATTACGTTGTGTGTGTGGAAATCATGCCCCTTCTTCTGCCTCCCTTCTCGTTTGGTTTGATTAAGAATGCAAAGAAGGTGTGCAAAAGGCTCGTAAACTTTTACATATATTCAGAAAACCATTGAAAAAGAAGGGAAAGTATATAATCTCTCTCTCTCTCTCTCTCTCTCTCTCTCTCTCTCTCTCTCTCTCTCTCTCTCTCTCTCTATCTCTCTCTCTCTAACGCATGATGATATTCTGGTTTCTTTTTTCAAAGTGCATGGCTTTATTGATGAAACAAGCAGCTGAAAAGCTTGTCTGTTCCGTGTTTTTTTTTAATTTTCAGTCCCGTTTGTTCTTATAACAGCCGCGTTTTCACGTAGAAAGTTGTATTTTTCGGGGATTTTCACTTTACTATGATTGCGTGTAAGAAACTCATTCATTACGCATGACTGTGTACTACTTTGGGTCACAAGGGGATGAGGAAGAGAATCTTTGGTTGGGTCATACCCTTCTTCTACTAACACTTTCTCTTGTAAAGTGTGTGTGTGTGTGTGTGTGTGTGTGTGTGTGTGTGTGTGTGTGTGTGTGTGTACGGGCACGAATGTACATAGATAGAAAGATAGACTAATTGATAAATAGACAGACAGATAGACAGATGGATTGATAGATATATGCGTGTACGTGTGTGTGCATGCGTGCATGCGTGCGTGCGTATGTGCGTGCGTGCGTGCGTGTGTGTGTGTGTGTGTGTGTGTGTGTGTGTGTGTGTGTGTGTGTGTGTGTGTGTATGCGCACGCATGTGCATAGATAGATAGATAGGTAGATAGACAGATAGATAGAGAGACAGACTGATAGATAAATAGATGTGTGTGTGTGTGTGTGTGTGTGTGTGTGTGTGTGTGTGTGTGTGTGTGTGTGTGTGTGTGCGTGTGTGTGTGTGTGTGTGTGTGTGTGTGTGTGTGTGTGTGTGTGTGTGTGTGTGATATCCATCTCTTATTTTTTTTAAACTTTTTATGAGGCCTTCATCCTATTGATTTTCGCTCTCACTGTATTTCACGACAAAGAAGGGATCCTACAGAAAAAAAGACAGTTGACATTTAATACTTCATCCTCTCCTCTCCTCTTTTTTTTTTTTTTTTTTTTAAATTTTTTATAAGTGTGTTCGTTGGAAAAACATGACATGTGTGATTAATCACAGGCGTGATTACTGGTGTCTGATTTCTTTTTGGTAATTTTTTTAACGTCGGTGCCTCATGCCTGTCTTGTTTTCGATGTTGTCGTCGTTGTTGTTGTTGATGATGTTATGTGTTGTTGTTAATATCGCTATTGTTGTTGCTGTTGTTGTTGTTGTTGTTGTCGTCGTCGTCATCGTTGTTGTTGTTGCCGTCATTCTCGTCGTTGTCGTTATTGTTGTGCCCACATTTGAGAGAGAGAGAGAAGAGAGAGAGAGAGAGAGAGAGAGAGAGAGAGAGAGAGAGAGAGAGAGAGAGAGACAGACAGACAGACAGACAGACAGACAGACAGAGACAGAGTCAGAAACAGAGACAGAGACAGACAGACAGATGGGAAGGGAGAGAGAATACAAGGCATGTAAATCATAATATTATATTACAGCTAAAATGTTGAAACAGCAATGAAAGGGTTTTGGTACCTTTTTTGCCTTTAGAAGTTAATGGGATCTTCGATCACACGACTCTTTAGGCATGAGACATGACAGAAAGATGAATTTGTAGATATTGATTCGACGATGAAAGATGCTCAAATGAGACGGTACTGTTGTTTAAAAAAAAAAAAGAACTAACTACGTACATCTAATTCTGCGCTATTCCTACGACGAGCTGAAAATACTATGAACTCAAATTACCATAGAGTCGAATTTTATCTGCCTAGCTCATGGAGTATGTTCAATGTATACTCTATGTTGCTATGGTATTTATACTGTGTAGTAGTTTGTATGGTGGTAGGCAGGCTGCACAGCTGAGGTAGGTTGCACAGTGTCCAAGTGTTCTTTCCCACGAAATGTAATGTAAGGAAATGAAGACAAGTTTTTGTTATGCCTACCTCAAGGAAAAGATCAACATACGTCATTATGCATTGTCCGTAAAGTCATCAGTTTTGATACCACTTTGGAGGCCATATCATGCCCAGTGAGTCCTGTGAGTCCTGTCCCTGACAGCCCCTACCGTTGTCTTCATGAGGTTTGTGACTGCCTGCTTCTTTATACGCAGTGTATGTAATGCAGGGTATCAACATAACGACCACCAGAAACCTAAGGGAGAGGAGGACATACATTACACATTCTGGTCTGTTTGATGCGGACTCTTCAGGTTATTTTTGCACAGTGGTCAGTCATGATATGAGTTGTCATATTGTCTAGTGCACAACGATGACGTATTATATGAGATGACTTCAAACTGTCCTTGTCAGTGTCATGCATTTCATTGTGGTGGATCATTTCTCTCAGCACTCTTCCCACAGCTCCAGTATCTGAAAACCACAGGTGTTGGCATAAAATTGTCTGATATCTATAATGTTTTGTTCATGTTTTATTTGTCCGCTGTTCTATAAATCGCATACGTATTATAAATTTTCTAAATTTAGAATTCCTTTCTTCATAACCAACTGACACACATGAGCTTGACGCCTTTCCTTGGTCTGGAACATCTGCAAACATTGTTGCTGTCCAGAAACCCCCGACTACTCTCTTTACGGACCAAAGATCAGCGGCCAGGCAGAGCAGACTGACAACCACAGTTGTGTCACACATCACATTGACATGGTTTTTTTTCTCCTCGAGTTCTCTCGCCCTTCCATCGCATAAAGAATTTCAATCTAATTTTCACTTCCTTTAATACTTTCATCGGCAGTTTTCCATACAGGAATGAATTGTCTTGTCTGCGTATGGATGACAGCAATTGAAAATGTTTCACTCTGTTTTTACACATAGTTTTCTCTCCCCCCCCCCCCCCCATACATGCAGATATTAGAAGCTTTGTTGAAACGAATCCAGTTCGCAGCTTAGATAGTAGATGTTGTCGTTAATGTTGGCCTTTTTATTACTATAATTGAGGTGCTGATGGATGACAAGTTCTCTGAAAACTATTTGCATTGTGATGAAATGTGCGGAAATAGGTTGACCTATTTGTTGTCATGTGGTCTCTCCTGTCCAGTAAAGGGTCAGCTCTGACTATTTGCTTTATCACACTGGATCGGTTTGTTGTTCTTCATTGTTCCATTCAGCGCTCTTACATTTGACAGAACATCATTTTCAGCGGCTTATCTATCAAGCAAGGTGTTCGGTTGGTGCTTTAATTTACATTCCTACCAATGAAGAATACCGGAAGTTTCACAGTCAGAAAGCTATCTGCATTCCAGTTCTATGTATAAAACTAGAGTTGAAGGGAAGACTCTATTTTGTAGCTGCATTGTTATCTCTTATTTCACTTAACCTTGCTATGTTTTCTGGTCAGGCCATTACCTTTTGAATCAATACAAAGGAATAATTTCAAAGCTGACACCACCAAATAGCCACATTGCTATCGTAAACTCCTGATGGTTTTTCAGTCTTATCGTCACCGATTTCATTTGCTGAATGGTCCTATCCCAGAATAACCGATGTTGCCCTACTGTGGTCCTACTTCTCTGGAACTCTGCTACGTCAACACACACACACACACACACACACACACACACACACACACACACACACACACACACACACACACACACTCACACGCACGCACGCACATAAGCACGCACGCACGCACGCACGCACACACTCTCTAATAGATAGATAGATAGATAGATAGATAGATAGATAGATAGATAGAGATACAAATGCTAATGCACGCTACCAAGCATGCTGGTTTGTGAATTTTGGGCACCAGGGACTGCTATCATGTATTCTGCTTTGGCAACTCGTTTTTATCATATATTCAAAGAAACAGTAAAAATGTTACCAGCTGTTCGTTTCACTAATTTCAAGCGAAGAAATATAAGCTATATTACAAAGGCTCCAACAAGAAAACACAATTCCAAAGGAATGCTGCTTACGACACCGAATCGCCTAACAGACAAGACAGCACAGTGCACAGAGCACACAGGACAAACAAGGATACATCCTCCCAAAAGGATGTTCCAACCTTGCTCATATACCCTGTACTGAACACATCTACATAGCAACAAGAACTGGAGAATGAACAAGCATAAATTAACTTTTTATTCAAGACTGGCACAGCCTTTTAAAAAACTTGAATATAGTCAGACAAGTACAAGGACGAACAGAAACAATGACAAATATAACCTCGATTTAACTGACACGACAGTAAATATGAAATGAGGCAGGGATCAGTAAACAATAAACAACAAATAAGTAGGATAACTCTTGCTCCCACAAGGAAACAATTCCGAAGGAATGCTGCTTACGATACCGAGTCGCCTAGCAGATATGACAGCACAGAGCACACAGAACAAACAAGGATGCATCCCCCCAAAAGGATGTTCCAACCTTGCCATATGCCTTGTACCAGACACATCTACACAGTAACAAGAACTGGAGAAATGAACACATGGTAAATTAACTTTTTATTCAAGACTGGCACAGTCTTTTAAAACTTGAATATAGAAAGACAAGTACAAGGACACACGGAAGCAATGACAAATAACCTCGATTTAATTGAAACAAAAGTAAATATGAAATGAGGCAGGCAACAGTAGAGAATAAACAACAAATAAGTAGGGTAACTCTTGCTCCCACAAGAAAACATAACTCCAAAGGAATGCTGCTTATGACACCGAATTGCCTAACAGATATGACAGCACAGAGCACACAGAACAAACGGGGCTTTTAAAACTTGAGTGTAGTCAGACAAGCTCGGTGCTTGATTTTTAATCAAGCGACCGTTTTTCAAAAACCATATACGCATGCGTGCTGTCGAACACAAGGTCAAGGTTGATCGGGACTTTCAATTCATTACAAAACATCTCCCCGAAGATAATTCAAAGAAAAATATAAAATGCAATTCTTTCATTTCCAGAATTGTCACATGTGCAGTGTCTTTCTTTCTGGAGATTGGGATAGCTTGCACTATTATTTTGTTCATCTTATTAATCAACCATGTAAGTCAGAATTATGAATCACATGTTTTTTTTTTGCTAATATAAATGTGTTGCAGTTATCCGAATTTAGTGTCTTCTGTTGCGCCTTACTTGACCTCCTTCCGTCTGTAGGAGGTAAGATCTGGGTACAACATGACGGATTACTTCCGTGGCATGTTTCTATCCTTTTTTCATTTTGCTCTTCTTCAATAGAACTGAATCTCAAGAGTCAAGCTCAGGAAGTGGTTGGACTCCATAGCGATTGACATGATACTTGTTCTGCTTTGCTTTCGCAGCACTGTCTCGGTCTCGCAGTGTTCTAGGACTGACAGTGTGAGGTATAAGCTTCTTTGGTAGAACAGGCAAGGTGGTGCGTACTTTTCTACCAAGTGCAAATTCTGCTGGACTAAATCCAAGGGATGGGATTGGTGTGGAGTGGTAGGACAAAAGGGCCAAAAGTGGGTCATCTTGGTTGATAATTCCTTTTGCTATCTTCAGCCTGTCCATTAGACCGTGAGAAATATGGGCTGGAGGTAACATGCTGAAAGTTCCAGTCTGCAGAAAACTTCTGAAATGAAGCTGAGGAAAAATGTGTGCCATTATCTGACACTACAGTCTCAGGAAATCTATGGCGCGCAAAACAGTTTTTCATCTTGTTGATGAAAACAGTTGATGTTGCTGGTGACAAATAAGCGATGTCCATGTAGCGAGAACAATAGTCCATTGTGACTAGAGAGCTATTTCCGTTCACTTGATAGATGTCGACACCCACGCGTTGAAATGGTCGTTCTGGTGGTGTTGACGGTAGAAGTAGTTCTCGCTGCTGAAGTGGCTGTTTTTCCAGGCACTCTCTGCATGATGAAACACGATCTTGTAGGTCTTTGATGATCTTTGGTCACAACACCGACTCTCTGGTGCGTTCTCAGATTTCATTTCAATGCCCTGATGACCTAAATGGATTTTTTTCCAGGACTTCTTTTCGCATTTGATATGGAATTGTGAGTCTGTCTCCTTAAGCAGAATTCCATTCCAGCAGCTCAGAACCCTCTGATAGCAAGTTGTCTCTGGCTGCAAGTTGAACATCGTACTTGTATTCAGGCACTCCATTTTGTACATACTCCAATGCAATCTTTGAGATTTACATCTTTCTGTGTCTCAGCTTGTCGCCTTTCCAAGTAGGCATCTGATGTTGGCCATATTTCTCGGACTTCATCCACATACAGGTAGACATCTTCATCTAGCTGATCTGACTGACCCTCAGAACTGGGACTGCATGGATTCTCGTAGATGCTGTTGAAAACAGTGACACCAACTGAGGTCATTGCCAAAACCAGGCCAAATATTAGCCAACAAAACGGCGTTTGTAACTGCAGTCTTAGTCGCTAAGTGGGCTGAAAAATACACTGACTTTTATTGGGATCGAGCTGGATTCTGTACTTTGGTAATCGACCCGGTGAATCACGACAAGAAACCCTACTATTGTCAAGAAGAAAACGAAATTGTTAATCAAAATAACAGGAAACCACTTAAAGGTTTGGACATTATTATAACGCGTAAAGAGAGCCAGACGGCACAGACCAGACTGACCACGCAGACCCCAGTGTGACAAACCAGGAAGAAATGGTATGACTGACAACATGACTCCGACAATCCATGCTACAGGGCAAACTGTGACTCTGAATGGTTTATCGTGTCTCACTGATTTAGCAGGAAAGCAAAGGATTATAAGATGATCAATAGTTACGAGCATATTTATAAAACAGACACTTTGTTGGACACAAAGCATAGGAAACCGCTTAGTTTACAGATGATGCTATGGGTCCATTTTTTCTGTTTGGATGTACCTTCCATCCAGCATAATGTCTGCTACAATACTAATGCCCACGTGACATCCCATGCACACATGAGCTAAATGCATGTGTGCTAAGGCTCTCGCAAAACTTCGGTCAAACATTTTACTGAATACAATTAAAGCCACAAAGCACGCTGAATTCCCTAATATGGCAGACACACTCGCTGACCAAAAGAAAAATCTATACAATGCAGATGGAAAAAGACTTGTACAAGAGGTAAGTATGGTATTAGGAGCTATGCATCTTACTATGGCTGAACGAGGAGGAAGTAGGTTCTCACAGCAAAATCTGTAGTCTGATGAAAAAAATGTTTTCAGGTGTACAGCGTCTGACAAGAAATCCCACGGAAAGGCTTTAACCGGATTCCCTCGCATATCGACTTCAGTCAGTTGTGGAGCATTTTTAAAGCCTGTGGGGTTGATGATACGTATGGCAGAAAAGGACAAATTAAGCATTTTACATGATACAAATATATAGATAATAAGGTATTGACAACATTGAAATGCGCATTTGATAAACTCACACGTCTTAATCCATAATTAACGTGCTTTCCGAGCTGATTTGAAATTTGACTGAGGGGGTTGTTTGCCAAATACAGTGTTCTTAGGCGTGATAAATGGAGAATGTCAACCACTTGAAGCCTATTTAAGTGGTTATTGCAAAGATCAAGGTGTGTAAGTTGTGAAGTTCAATGCGTGAAATATTGAAAAGGGAACAGTTACACAGAATCAGTCGAATCAAATATACATTTGAAACAAAATGCGATACCAACATTCCCGTGCCTGTGGCTTCCACGTAGCGAAGTTCAGGATACTTTTCAGCAAGAAATATTTTGCTACATAAGAGAAAGAGTGACCCAGACACAGACAACCTTCAGGACAGGTCATATCACACATGAATTCATCGTCCCGCAGTGGGCACTGACCCCAGCCATCGCATAGATGGTCTCCATGAACACACACTTGGAACCTTGACATTGATAAAACCCAGGACAGCTTTTCCTCTCACAGTCTTTCTCATCTTCTCCATAAACACAGTCAGATAATCCATTACACCGAGTGTAGACAGGGAGACAGTACAGCCACTCTGCTGTGCAACGATAATGACTCTCTGGGCATGGCTCGTTATATCTCTTATCATCTGCTGAGCGAAGTAGCCCGTGCCATCTAAGTTGATATACAAGTGTTGTGTACCTGGAGCAATGCGAAAATGCGGATTTTCTCTGACAACCTCTCTCATCAGAATCGTCAAAACAATCAGAAAATCCATTACAACGTTGACTGTCTAGAATGCATTGGCCTCTCAAGCACAGAAAACCGGAACATTGAGGGTGTTCACAGAATGACTCATCACCAGCTTGTGGACAGTCCTCTTTAAAGTCACACAGGAGAGTCAAATGCACACTCTCACCATCATCATCACATGTAAACATGACACTAGCAGCCTTTTCTGTATCACGCGTTGAAGTGTTATGTGGAACATCCGTGTGTGCCGACACGTAGCACTGTAAAGTCGCTGCACTACCAGAATAACTGTGTTGATTACACAAGAATCCATGCAATAAATGGCCATCAGAACGTACAGATAACAATTGTCGAGTGTTTGTGAACATAATGAAGTCGGGTCTGATTCAGTCAGTAAAACACAGGGAGTACACACATTACTTTCTCCTGATTCCTTTCACACAAAAAAATAAATTCAGACACGAAAGCGAAAGTTGGAGTATCGAGTTTCATTGACTTAAGCCCATACTCTGCAGAACTCTTACTACCTGCGTAGAACCGGAAGTGATCCACATTGTAGGCCACAGTGTTGTCAGACCACATACTAAGTCTGCTATACGTTAAAGGTTGGGAGTGCCATCCTACTGTGAATCCAACAACACAAAAAAAATATGATGATATTTGCAAAGATGTTCAGAGAGTCTTCCTTTTCCCTTTCTGGTTTTAATGGAAGCGAGTCTTGCATTTTTTGACTGACACTCACGTTCAAAATATGATCTAGACAAAGTCCTAAAATACGCTTTTAACAAAAGGTAACATTTGTTACGTGAAGCCACCAACCCTTGACAGCCAGAGTTGCTAAAAGAACAGTGTTCTGTTTCATCCCGTCCATCTTCACACTCTGCTTTTAGATTACAGTGTAAGTGATCCTGGAATTTAGTATAATGACCAACAGAACAGTTAAACAAACCATCAGGCAACTTCCGAGGTCCATCACTCTGAGAAATGACAGAAAAGTATGCTTTAATATACTCAGCGTTGCATTTACACGTTTGTCCATAAGTAATTCGAGCAAATGATACAAATAGAAGATGAGCCGGATCGGCAAATCCGGTGGGAACTGTTGTAAAACATTCCCGACCTAACTTTTGGTTTCTGCAAGTGAACTGTATAGAAAGGCAATCGTATCCACAACAAAACTCCATGATAGTTGAATACTTAAAAGGAAGGCAGATCTTGGTGATATTTCCAGATCATAGTATCTACAAGAATAATCATGCTTCAAGGTGACGAGTTCTGTCACAACAACATACCCAGAGTGTTCCGTGATGTATTGCACGATTAAGTTAGATTTTTTCATGTTTTCAATGGACAGACTTACCATGGGATTATTTTTGGCAGAAAGACGCAAGTCATGTTTTCTTATATCAAATATCGTTTCTTCAAACGAAATGCGACATGCAGCTGACAATGCATCCATAGCACTGGCTGTCTGCTGTATCACCAATACGTACTTCCCATTGACTGGAACTGCACTCATATTCTAAGCGTTTCAGGTGAACCCGGAGACCCCCATGTATGAGCTTTATGGACATTTTACAGAAAAAGGTGTGGAACCCTCACACACCCCGTACACCACACCCTGGTGTGCTGTAAACTGTGGTACATTGTTTCCACAGTGTGAGGCATTGACCCATAGGAACATGCCGTCTGTGTAGTTCTGGTTCAGGAAATAGTCCACCCCTGGGCAGATGGTACTGATACTTCCTTTATCAATAGCAGGTCTGCTACTTAGAGGTTTGTCCTCGTACTTTCTGTAAACGTGACAACATCAGTGTATGTGTATAGATTTGTATGGATCCATATATGTTGTTACACATGTCAGATATAGATTTCTTAAATTCTGTAGTCTCAAACTGAATCCGAAAACCCTACAAAACATGGAATACAAATAACAATGCTAGTGGATGGCCTGACACTTTCCAATGATTAAAAAAAATACGAAACAAACCAAAATCACTGTTATTATACAGCGTACCTAAATCTGTATTATTTGCGTAAATTATGCTGTGGTTAACATGCATATGAAAAGTGGACAAGCCCAACTTTGTGTACGTATGATGTGTGTGTGTGTGTGTGTGTGTGTGTGTGTGTGTGTGTGTGTGTGTGTGTGTGTGTGTGTGTGTGTGTGTGCGCGCGTACGTGCGTACGTGCGTGAGTGCATGGATGCGTGCGTGCGTGCGTGCGTGCGTGTGTGTGTGTGTGTGTGTGTGTGTGTGTGTGTGTGTGTGTGTGTGTGTGTGTGTGTGTGTGTGTGTGAGCGTGCACGTATGTGTATGACTCTGTGTGTGAGAGAGATTCAATTCAAATAATTTATTCATATGACTGGCTAAGGCCCTAATGAAGAGGTGTGGGAACACACAAAGCACAATAGTATACTAACAGAATTGAATTACGGAACAAAACAAGAATGATTCGAAGGCACTCAAGAAGTGAAAAAAGCTCTATACTTTGAATGCTACGCTTCGAACAAAAACAATGAAAAAAGAAACATTAACAGGTTAAGAAGAAGTAGGCTCAGTTTAATCCAAGATGGTTATCTGCAATATTTCGGCTTCATAAAACTTTTCTCTACTGTTCATGAGAGGCGGGCGGTACAGGACGAAGTGTAATTTGGTTCCATGTTATATTCTTCAGACAAAGGACAAAGCATGTCACAATTATTACATGTTCGATATCCCAAATAAAGCATGGCTAATGTAGATATTCCTAACTCTCCATGCTCGACTCCTCTAACGAAATAGTCTGTTAATTATGTTCCACAAAGAACTCTGGTTCTGACTATCATACATATCTGTAATAAATTTATAGAATTTACATTCAAAGCGCAAATAAAATAAACATGTGGTCAATAGTTGAGTGACCCTTCTCCAGAGTCTGCTTAATCATCACCTGTGACATTATTTACCTCTATCCATTCTTGCAGTCTGTTATCAATCATCATCCCAATGTAATTGCTAGGATCATTAACATCACCGTACTTAAAAAATGGCAAAATAACTGACTCAGGCCAGTTTTCCGGGAACGCACCATTTTCAAATGATATATTAAACAATTTCAGAAAGAATCACATTACCAGATCAGAAGAACATTTGA
>JADBJO010000661.1:285297-297797 GCA_016801955.1 Conus betulinus | reverse complement strand
CACACACATACACACACGCAGATGAGGATGAAAACATCCAATGGCATACAATTTGATGTCCGGCTGTCATATGCATTGGAATTGACTCAAGCCCGTAATACAAATCGTGCGGCTGTTTTAAGAGAAAAGAAAACTTGACTGCATTATGGGAAACATGGTAGACTCCAAGACCTGGAACACATTTGTTTTCAACAGCATGAAACTAAATATGTTCCCCATGAACAGAAAAATCAGTTTCAATTCTTGATAACCGCCTACTTCATCCCCCTCTCCCCCCCCCCCCCCCCCCCCCCCCCCCCCCCCACACACACGACATCTTTTTTACTGTTTAGTGTTATGACAGACCACCTCTCAGTTAGGCATGAGCAGAGTTTTACACAGAACGTGGTCTTACAGCAGTCTTAAACCGAACAACCCATTTGAAATTTAAATGGGAAACGCATCTCTAGAAACACAAACCGTGTGTTATGTGCAGATTTTCGCCCAGATCTGGGTTCCCGAAAACAAAATCAGTGGTAAAGAAATATAAACCAATGAATGACTAAATAAGTAAATACATACATAAACAGATAAACAAGCATATGCATACATGAATAAATGAATAAATAAAGTGAATTATAGAAATTCATTTTCTATTCTTACAGGCTACATATATGTCACACACACACATTTCAAACATTGCACATTACATAACTCAACAGTTGTTAGTAAATTTACGGCACGTGCACATGTTGAACGGGGAGAGAGAGAGAGAGAGAGAGAGAGAGAGAGAGAGAGAGAGAGAGAGAGAGAGAGAGAGAGAGAGAGAGAGAGAGAGAGAGAACGACGACGAACGAACGAAGGAACGAACAAATTTTATTTTCAGAGGGTAGTGGAGTAAGCATGACTGCTTTTTTTTTTTTACATCCAGCCCTCCGAGGTCAAAACAAAAGTAAAGAAAGAGAAAAGAGATACAAATTCTGAAACATAATAATACCAAATCATTAAAGAGAGAGAGAGAGAGAGAGAGAGAGAGAGAGAGAGAGAGAGAGAGAGAGAAGGCACATGAATAGAGGTTTTCAAGTAATACTTCACTCTGAGGTCGGGAAACGTTTACTTGAGACACCGGTCACAAATGTCTTTGTGCACTGTGACAGTACTGGTTTTGGTGCTGGAAGAGTTTTCTTAACAAGTCTTGGATTTTGTTCTCTCTGCTTCTCTCTCTCGCTTTATTTCATTTGAATTATAGCATGCTGGTGTCACTTATAAGTAATGCATCTGCAGACGATTTTTTTTCATCAGATTTTTTTTTAGCACGTGCAAAGAATAAGTCAGGTAACACATTTAGCCAGGTTGTGTGTGTGTCCGTGCGTGCGTGCGTGCGTGTATGTGTGTATGTGTGTGTGTGTGTGTGTGTGTGTGTGTGTGTGTGTGTGTGTGTGTGTGTGTGTGTGTGTGTGTGTGCCAGATAAACAAGCAAATATAAATAAATGAATAAAATACAGTGAGTTCTAGAAATTCATTTATTATTCTTGCAGGTCGGATACATGTCACACACACTTGAAACATTGCACGATACATAAACCAACTGTCATCATTGATTTACGGCACATGCACATGATAAAAATGGATGAGGGGGGGTGGGGGGGGGGGGGGGGGGAAGAAAGAGAGAGAAAGAGAGAGAGAGAGAGAGAGAGAGAGAGAGAGAGAGAGACAGACAGACAGACAGACAGACAGACAGACAGACAGACAAACAGAGAGAGAGAGAGAGAGAGAGAGAGAGAGAGAGATTGTATGTATGTGCGCGCGTGTGTGTGTGTGTGTGTGTGTGTGTGTGTGTGTGTGTGTGTGTGTGTGTGTGTGTGTGTGTGTGTATGCATGTGTTTGAAACCCCTTCAAAAAGGGTGGTTAATGAATTAAGATAATAAAATCATCAATGTTAAAAAGAACATGACTGATACTCACAAATTAATCAATGATTCAAGGAATCAAATCATCAAAGTTACATAACCTGTGGGTAGTGTATCAAACACTCTTGGACTGGGAAAGGATATAAAACATCAACAGACATTTGCAATATAGAAATAGATTCATGTGATAAGATGTGAAGGCCAGACTTGTGAAATGATTTCATTGTTCTTTGACATTGGATTGATAAGTTATCTTCGCTTGGTGTTTCTCCACATACACATTACAAAAAGGAAAACAGAATTCAGATCCAAATACATTTAAACGCAGCCTCTGTGTTAACCTTCTTGTCTATTTAGACAGAAAACCAAGGTACCTGCCTGTGAAAACTGTTGGTTTGGTTCTGGTTATTAACAGTTTCTGAAATGTTCATCTAATGCTTCCTTTCGATCTGCCCCTCTTCCTGTACGATTGACACTTTCGTTTGCGGGAAATATCTTAATATTAGGCCTTACTCCAAAAGTGACTGTGATGCATATAACGGTCACCAGATATATATGTGTTTTATTTCTATGGTCTCTACACGACATTTTGAATACGGCAACGGACGTGTATTATGAATTGATTTTAAATCAACAAATGCCATGATCTGTCTTATATTTATTTACGTGAACATTTTTACAATGATTTTAGACAGGATAGTAGACAACTCTGTGCTAAGAAGATGAACATTTCCTGTCAAAAAGCAACATATTTATTTTTCTGGCAGTAAACGAGATGTTATGTAAGTGCCTACTTTCCTACTATAATCTAGTATGGAACCATTAAAAAAAAGGGGGGGGGGGGGGGGGGGCGAGGAGGGGGGTGAAACAAAACAAAAATCCAACCCGATACCGATTTTCATGTGAACATATTCAGACTTTTTTTTGAAGAGTACATTTTGTGAATCCACACACAACATACACACATATACACATAGGCACACACCGACACACAGAAGGGGGAGGGATATCAATTCACACGCATGTATTCTACTCACAGGAATTTGCTAGATTTGGGGAAACTACTGTTAGATCTATAACGCTTGGTTTACATTTTGGATTCTTGAGAATGCATGTTGTTCGATCGTAATTTAAAGGACAAGTATCCCAACAAATTCTCACAGAGGTAGTAATTACTTGGCAGCTGTTTCTCCAAATTGTTGAAGGAATGTTTAAGTCCCCAACAAATTTGAAATTTGTTGCTTTGATTTGTTGGCAGTGAGTAAAGCCATTCAGTATTAAGGCTACTGGGCCCAAGCAGTATAGTATTCACACAGTAGTCCATGTTTAGAATGTACCTATTCATTATTATTTGCACAAACCAATTCATCAGTATAAACACGACCAGAAGCAATGTGATGGTTTTCTGTGGTCTGCTTTTAGAAAGATATGAAAAGTGACATCTTGATGGAACATCATTGGAAATGATCAGTAATGATAATGCCTCCCAGATTTGTTTGTTTTTTTTCTTGTTTTTCAACGACAGTGCATGCCTGTGTGTGTGTGTGTGTGTGTGTGTGTGTGTGTGTGTGTGTGTGTGTGTGTGTGTGTGTGTGTGTGTGTGTGTGTGTTGTAGTGTTTGAACATCTGACTCTCTCTCTCTCTCTCTCTCTCTCTCTCTCTCTCTCTCTCTCTCTCTCTCTCTCTGAGAGAGTGTGTGTGTGTGTGTGTGTGTGTGTGTGTGTGTGTGTGTGTGTGTGTGTGTGTGTGTGTGTGTGTGTGTGTGTGTGTGTGTGTATGCAAGTGCCTGTTGTCTATAATGGCAGAGTAGAATTTCAGTGTGCGTGTGTGTGTGTGTGTGTGTGTGTGTGTGTGTGTGTGTGTGTGTGTGTGTGTGTGTGTGTGTGTGTGTGTGTGTGTGTGTGTGTGTGTGTGTGTGTGTGTGTGTGTGAGTGCTTGCGTGAGTGCGTGTGTGCGTCAGTGCGTGCGTGCGTGCGTACATGCATGCGTGTGTGTGTGTGTGTGTGCGTGTGTGTGTGTGTGTGTGTGTGTGTGTGTGTGTGTGTGTGTGTGTGTGTGTGTGTGTGTGTATGTGTCCCAAAGCTGGGAAGATTTTGGCTCGTGTCTTGCTCAACCGCCTTTTACTCCACCTTGAGCAGGTCTCCTCCCAGAAAACCAGTGTGGCTTTCGAGCAGAACGAGGAACTGCAGACATGATATTTGCTGCACGACAGCTCCAGGAAAAATGCCAAGATTAGCAGAGCGATCTGTTCGTGAACTTTGTCGATCTGACCAAGGCCTTCGATACAGTCAGCAGTGATGGCTTGTGGAAGATCATGGAGAAATGTGGCTATCCAAGCAGGTTCATTATGACCCTCGGGACAGTTCCACGACGGCATGATGGTGAAAGTACTGGATAATGGAGACGAGTCAGAAGCCTTTCCAGTGACCAACGGCGTAAAGCAAGGCTGCGTTCTCGCCCCTACACTCTTCAGCACGGTCTTCTCTGCCATGCTGACTGATGCCTTCCGTGACTGCCAGGGTGGTATACATCTCAGATACAGAACTGATGGTGGGCTGTTCAACCTCAGGCGACTGCAGACTATTACAAAGGTGAAAGAGACCGTCATTAGGGGACGTCTTGTTTGCTGATGACTGCACCCTCAATGCCAGCACAGAGCAGGTGATGCAGCACAAAATGGACTGCCTCTCACAAGCCTGCGACAACTTCGGTCTCACCATCAGCACCAAAAACACCGAAGTGATGTATCAGCCTGCGCAGGGTAAATTCTACCAGGAACCACACATCACGGTAAAGGGAAAGAACTTACAGGCAGTTGACAACTTCAACTATCTGGGCAGCACACTCTCACAAGAGCTGTCAACATTGACGCAGAGGCCAGGAACAGGATTGTCAAAGCCAGCTCTGTCTTTGGGAGACCCCGTGAAAATGTCTGGGAGCAGGGAGGACTAAGACTTACCACCAAGCTGAAGGTCTACCATGCAGTGGTACTAACCACTCTCCTCTATGTCAGTGAGACCTGGACTGTCTACAGCAGACACGCCAAACAGTTCAACCATTTTCACCTTAGCTGTCTCTGCAGACTCCTACACATCAAGTGGCAGGACAAAGTCCCAGACTCTGAGGTCTTGGAAAGGGCCAGCATCCCCAGCATCTACAGTCTCCTTCAGAAATCCCGAGCCAGATGGGCTGGCCACATCGTCAGAATGCCAGATAGTCAACTGCCGAAAAACTGCTGTTCGGAGAACTGAGTCAGGGGCAGCGCAGTGTCTGTGTTGGTGGGCAAAAGAAACGTTTCAAGGACTGCCTTAAAGTGTCCCTCAAAGGCCTTAACATCAACCTCAGCACCTGGGAGTCGCTTGCCCTGGACCGCCCAGCCTGGCGAAGCAGCATCACAAAGAATGTATGTATGTACACCAGAGAAGAGACGCACAGCAGAAGCTGAGAGAAAACGAGCCGCGCGCAAGGCCAGAGCTACCTCCACCTCCACTGTAGCACCCACTCACATGTGTCCCACAAGTTGGCGTTCCTTCCGGGCCCAGATCAGCCTTACCAGCCACCTGCAGACCTGTTGTTTGCATCTGTTTTTTTGTTTGCCTGAATACATGTGTGTCGCATGTGCTTGTGTGTGTGTGTGTGTGTGTGTGTGTGTGTGTGTGTGTGTGTGTGTGTGTGTGTGTGTGTGTGTGTGTGTGTGTGTGTTATGTGTGTGTGTTGTTGTAGTGTTGCACATTGCTCTCTCTCTCTCTCTCTCTCTCTCTCTCTCTCTCTCTCTCTCTCTCTCTGTCTCTCTCTATCTATCTATATAAAATTGAAATGGCATGAAACGGATGAAGGTGGACATTCAGGACAACAGATCGGAGATCTGTAAACTCCAACAAGACTGCGTTTTTGTTCATGAACGCAATGACAAGATAGAACGAAGTATGGATCAACTGGATAATAACACGAGGGAAAAAAACTTAAATTTTTGGGAGTCTATGAGGCAGATCCAGACGAAAGTTTTAGCAACATCGACGGAATTACTGCGACCCTGAATACTCATCCCACGAGACAGGTCTGGAAAAACAGCGACTTTGAACATGCACACAGGATCGGTCAGAAGGCAAGAAATAAGTCATCGCCGAGACCTTTGATCGTGACCTTCCGAACGCCAACGACAGACTAAGCATCCTTAGAGACCATGAATTAAGAAATAGCCTTCAGCAGTTGGACATCAAGTGTCAGCTGACTTTGTCACCGCGCCAACGCCAAAGGCTCCATCAACTACGCGGTGAAGGCAAAATAGCGTACTATTTTAATGGCAGGCTTCACATAGAAGATGGAGGGCATAGAAAAGACACAAGCCAGTCTCACAACAGTTGGAATTCTGCAGCAAACCACCAAACTGATTCACAAGTCAACCGTCAAGAAGATGGCCCTCATTCTCCCAACTCCGCAAGCGAGACTTACAGGGACCGAGTTTTACAGGGAATCAACGTATCTAAATCGGGTTCTAATCCACACCCAGAGCTCTTCCAAGCATCTGACACTGCAGGGGGACAGAGACAGTTGAACGCAGTACTGCAACATTGCACACAGCTGATCCAGAACAGTCAGGTGCTGCTCTTGAAACAAGAGGAGCAGCTCTGTACGAAAATCTCCATCAGAACCAGGGACCGTATCAGCATCATGACTACTTTTTCTGGAACCAGGGAGGGTTAACCAGTCCACAATACCACCCTCTCCCAGCTATAGGCGACTGTGATCAGTGGCCGACATTGTTAAACAGACACAACATAGGATCTGCGTGCCTACTCTAGTCGGAGCAACCACAGAGTACACAACTCACTGGGGAACAGAGCCATCTCCTCGCTGCCATCCTGTCTCAGAAGACCAGGAAGCACAGGTCACCAGGAACGACGCCTTCAGTGAATCAGCACGGTCCAAACCACAGCAACCACGCAGGCAAACATGATGCAGAAAGGGCCCGCACAGGCAGCTCTTGTGCCAACGCCTGTCGCACAGATATCTTCTGATCAAGCAGATACTTCTCAAACAGCATCTACATGGACAGTCTGTGTGCACACTGCCTCTGTGCAACTTACAGATGCAGCCACCTCGCAGTTGGACCCTCCAACTCAGCATCTACACAAACGGAAACCATACAGTCACCCACCATGTCTGTAGCTCCACTCAGTCTGTGACATCACAGACCACTTTTGTACAAACCGTCACATCGCAGACAGAGATGGCACCAGACACAACGTCTGTCAGTTCTTGTCAGGCAGTTGCTACTCAGGCAAGCGACCACTGTGTCTGCAACGCCCATGGCATCTCCACATCCAGTTTCCTCCCAGAGTGTCACCACCACCTTGACCGGCACAGAGGCAGTGACTTCACTGCCAGGGTCTGTACAGCCACGTGTAATGTTCATCACTTCTGCACAACCTGTCAACAGCCAGGCCACGTCCATTCAGGCAGAGACTGGACAGTTGAATGTGTCCGATGAAACATCTTTGGTGGATGAGGCGCACCCAGACCTAGCTGCTGGCATTACATGTGACTCTAACGACCACAATGAACCCAAGACACGAAGTAAGTCACGCCAAACCAGCCTGCTGGATCAGTTTTCAGCATGTGCCCCGTGTCAACGAAAAAGAGAAAGAATAGGACACTGGCCAACGCCCATACACACATTTAGATAGTTCTGAATTTAACATAACTCTCGCTTCTCTCAATGTTGGAAATTTGGCAGCTCAGTTGGGCGAATCAGATTTTGTAAGTTTTGTGAAGCCTTTCGATGCATTTTGCGCTATAGTGACATTTGCAACATTTCCTTTTGATAGCAGTATTCATTTTTATAACTATTGTTGTTTTCAAACTCCTGCTGTTATACTGTCCAGGTGGGGCTGACCATCAGGAGGGATGGTAGTATTGGTCAAACATCATGTATGCCTTTTGTATCGCAAATAGCATGTACACATGATAACATGATCTGCTTGAAATTCTCAAAATCGTTATTTGGATATGATAAAGATATTCTATGTATTTTCGTTTATGTACCTCCATACAAAAGCCCCTATTATGAAATGAAAACTGATGTGAACTGCTCGATATATTTGCTTGAGGAATTCTTGTTAGTGTTCTACAGAAAGGGGTTGACATACACCTCATGATAAGGGGAGATTTAAATGCCACACTGGGGAATGGAACCTGGAGTGTGATTCTGACGAAAGCACTAACACCCAAATCTACAGGCAGTCTGAAGACAAGATAATACATCAGTTTGCAAAGGTTCTGATTGATTTCTGCACGACTTTCCGGTGCTAACCGTTAAATGGGAAATGCGCTGGTGACACGAATGGCAAATTTACTTTTGTAGCAGATCAAGGTAATAGCATCATTGGTTATGTTATTATGTCAGCTGACCTTTTCTTTTCATCTCATCCCTTCTTTAAAGTCGACAGCCAGGTTGAATCCAATTACCTTCCTGTTCATCTTGTGTTACCTTGCAGATCTATAGTGCCACATAACCAGACAAAGAAAGGAATGAAAGATAAAGAAACTTTGACCAAAATGAAATGGAATAATGAGAAGAGAGGAGATTACTTAGAAACATAAACAACAATCATTCTCAAAGTATGTTTCAACTAACTCTCAGCCAGATAGAAATAAGCGTTGAATCAGCCCTTGAAATATTCATCCAGAATATGCTTCGTGCAGGGGAATGCATGAGACAAAGGATTAAATAGGCTCCACAAACTCCCACAAACAAATGGTATGACAAAGAATGTTTAGAAAGGAAGAGAAAGGCATGTAAAGCTTTGGATATATACGGAAATTCTGGACTTGACCCAGACAAACACAATTACAGAAAACTAAGATCACACCATAAAACCCTGACTAGAGAAAAGAAAACGTTGCACAAAATGTCAGTCCAAGAAAGTCTTCTGAATAACAGGAAAAAAACAGCAGTAAATTTGGGACACTATTCGAAAAGCTCGTTATACCAAAAAGACCCCACCCAAAACATAGAACATGACACATGGAAAAAAAAACATTTCGAAACCGTTTTCTGTGAAATGCAGTGATGTTCAGCTACAGGGGGATACAATACACCATCATAGAGAAGAAACGGTAGTCCCAGAGCTTGACAACCCTGTTATCGTAAAAGAAGTTCGAGATGCAATAATAAGAAATATAAAGCTAGGTAAGACAACTGGGCTAGATGACTGTCACTACGCCTAGTGCGGTGACAGGGATACCCGAATGTAGCAGGGTACCCCCTTTTAATCCACCCCACCCATACTTTAAAACTACCGACACCATGAACAAAAAGTCAAAACACAAATAATAGGTGCAACAAACAATCAAATTTTATTGAAATTCACACTCACCCATACACTATCAGCAAAAAAATCTTCAACAATAATACAAAAAAAAACCCACCAAAATCAGCAATACACAATAAAAATGCCCCGACACCCCACCTTCAAATCCAGGAAGCCTCAAGGGACCTCAACCCACACAGGGTTAATACCAGACCAGGGATACTCCAGGGACTATCACATGGTAACCTGGGGCTGGGTCATCCAGCGGTAGGATGGCCCACGAACCCAAGTGCCTGCACGATACGAACCACATAGGGTACACAAAACACACTCCCCAACTCCCCCAAAATCAAACAAACAAACAAAAATTATTACAATTCCCCCTCCACACACAATACATATATATATATATATATACATATATATATATATATATATATATATATATATATATATATATAATTATAAACAACTCACGCACAATACCATTTACCCTTCATACACTCTTAACCATCTTTTTTCACACAATCAATTCCCACACTCCAATTTTTTCCCCTTCCTTCACGAACGTTCACAGTTTGTGCACTGGTGACCATGCTGTCACTGAGGTCCTGATGCCGCAGCAGACGAAGCACCGAACGATGAAGAATCGATGATGTCACAAGGTTCAACACGGAGTCACTGATTCAAAGTACACTGTGACACACATTGAAGAAAATGAAGAGCCCAACAGCGCAGCAGCTAAGCACATCTCAGCAGCAGGAGGGGAAGCTGTGACGCTCGCAGAAGGATGAGCTTGCCCCCTCCCAGTCTTTCGTAATGATGACCTAGAGGTCGGCCAGAAAGAAGAAGTCGGAAACAGGGCAGTACCAGGTAAGATGCCTCACACCAAAGGTTGCAGCAGCAGAGTGGTCAAACCCCGTCAACACCTGGAGTTACGATGACCAACAAAGACAATACAGGACAAACACCCACCAGAGCAGCTCCAGACCAGGGCAACCCTCGCTCCCTTGAAGGCGTGGACACTGGTGGAAGACACTGACACACCAAAAAATTCTTGAAATCCTGAGCTGTCACAAGGACACACTGACGGGTTTCCTGGTGGCAAAACTGCTTCACCAAACGCTGGATCAGAAGACCTCCATCTCAAGCCAGGAGTAGCAAACAACTGAATCAGACGGTCAAAAAAACAGACGACACTTAGAGTTGACAAACACCATGAAACTGACAAGGCCACACCCTGACTTCGACCAATCATCAATAGGTTGCCCAGGGAACGACACGACAAAACTCCAGATAGGGGCATAGATAGAGACAGTCGTATGCAGACTCGAAAAACCAACTTGCCAGAGGACCAATCAGCAATAAGTCGCATAGGGCGACGAGACCACACTTCCCAATATGGGAACAACTGTGTATCAGCACAGACTCTAGATTATAAATCCCTCCAATCATCAATCGATAACTACCAACAGCTTGTAAACAAGACCAAATATGGACACAACCATATACAAGCACCAATCTCCAATAGTTGGTCAACCAATCACCCATAAATCACCAAGACAACAGACCATGAAATCACAAGAGTTGATACAGCCAAACGTAGGCACAAACTCCATCCTCTTTGGTCGATCAACCTACCAACAATGACTCGACCAAAACACACCAAAAAAATAAAAACACGCATCGTAACTCCCAAATATCGACATGGGAAAAAAGAAAAGAACTGATCGCTGCAATAATTCTGCCTTACAATATGCGCAATTATGTCTCTTGAATGTCCATGCGTGACAATGATATATGTGGAGAATTTCTCAAATGCGCTGAAGTTCATGTTACATCCTTTCTAACAAAGCTGTTCAACAGGGCTATACGATGCAATCTACTTCCCTGTGAGGTGGTGTCAATCAGTTATTGTTCCAATCTTTAAAAAGGGTGATGAAACAAATCCTGATGATAACTACAGAGGTATAGCACTACTTAGTGTTGTAGGAAAGACATTCATAGTCATTTAGAATAACAGATTATATAACTGGGCAGAAAAAGAAAACAAAATGAGCATGGGAAAAGCAGGTTTCAGAAGAAACTATTCAACCATTGATCATATTTTTACCTTGACAACAATAGTGAGAAAATAACTGCACTGTAAAACAGGAGGAAAAGTATATGGTGCGTTTATAGACCATGGCAAGGCTTTTGACACGATAGACAGAAAACAAACTTTGGAAAACACGCGAAAAGGCAAACTCTTCTACCAAATTAATCAATATTCTTCAGGCTATGTGCAGTTGTGTTAAAGCATGCGTGAGATGGGACGGATGTTTAACTGAATGTTTTAGTTTTCCCCTAGGGGTTAGGCAGGGCTGTCTTCTAAGTACAGTAATCTTTTCTCTTTTTGATCTCAGAAGTTGCAGATTTTGTGAGACAATATGGAAAACATGGGATATGGTTACTACCTGGCCTTAGCAAATCTCTACTGTTTCCTGATGATATTGTTCTACTTTCATCCACTCCAGGTGGTTTACAAAATCAACTTCATGATCTAGAAAAGGACTCAAAGGCTTTGGATCTAAAGGTAAACTTAGACAAAACTTAAATGATGATTTTTAGAAAAGGAGGATTTGCTTCTGCCAAAGAAAAATGGACCTATGGTGGAAATGTTGTAGAAGTGGTAAATAAGTACAGATACATGGGATTCACCCTTACCACAGCATTGTCAGAGTCTTGTGCTTGTGAAAAATTCACTAGCAAAACGAAAGATAAAATTCTTGATATCTTGAAGACAATGTAGGCACTTGGCATCTCTAAACATGAAAGTATTTTTTTCAACTCTTTGATTGTCAAGTGAAACCAATGCTCCTCTATGCAGCAGAGATTTGGGGTATGAACAAATTAGACATTATCAATTCAGCTCATTTATTTGCGTGTAAAAGACTGCTCAATGTGTGAAGCAACAAAACACCAAATCATATGATTTACGGAGAAACTGGCAGGTACCCTCTGTATATAGTATCCACTGTTTCAAGTATCTGCTACTGGCTAAAAATAACTAAGATGGAGTCCACACACTTCCCAAAACAAGCCGAGTTATTGATGAAAAAAGCTTTGGATAGGAATGACATCGTATCAGATAACTGGATCTGCAAAATTAAAGCATGTTTGGAAATGTATGCCTTCCATGATGTTTGGGCAAATCAGGGCACTACAAATGAAATATATTTCCTAAAGTCTCTTAAACAGAAAATGATAGATACATTTGAAATAGACTGGTTCGCAAAACATTACAGCAGTGATAGGT
>JADBJO010000661.1:250297-282797 GCA_016801955.1 Conus betulinus | reverse complement strand
TTTACGCCTTTTTTTTGGGGGGTTGCGATGAAAGAAAAACAGATTATAGAAAGCAATAGACCTAAAAGTGAGGATAAAAACCTAGTCCTGCTCTAAGTGAGTTCGCCGGCAGGCTACTGTTACTTCACGTTCGCCCTTCCGAGCTAGCTGGTCCCTTGCTGATCTAAGTCAGCAGGGCCCCAAAAATAAATTAAAAAAACAACAAAAAGCTATTGGGTCTAAGCTAGTGGGGATGGGGAGGGGGAGGGGGGGAAGGGACCTATTTTCTAACTAACTACTGACTGGGGGGCACCCTAGACTTAAAGGTGTCCAAGGTGTCCGCTGCCACAGCTGTTTCAGGCAGATTGTTCCAGTCACGTATCATTCTGGGGAAGAAGGAAGCTTGTCGATATTGGGTTTTACACTGAATCGGGTTGAGCTGGTGGGAGTGCTTCCTTCTTTGTCTGGGAGGGGCTGGCACGATGCAACTTTAGTCGACGATCGCCTCCATCCATTATTTTCCGTAACATGACAAGCCTAGCTACTTTGCGTCTGTGCTGCAGAGTCGGCCATTGCAGTTTGTCGATCATCATGGTGACACTAGATGTGTTGTGGTACCGTTGACCACAAACCGTGTTGCTCGTCTCTGGACAGCTTCAATCTTATTGATGTTGACTTGGGGTATGTGGGTCCCACACAGTGCATGTGTACTCCAAGATCGGTCTGACAAAAGTCTTATAGGCTGTTTCTTGGAGGCGCACTGCTGGGATCTTCAAGTTTCTTCTAAGGAAGCCGAGGGTCTTGTCGGCTTTTGCACAGATGGCGTTGATGTGCAGGCCCCAGCTTAGGTCACTTGTGATGGTAATGCCTAGATACCTGGAGGAAGAGACAGTTTCTAGAATATGATTGTGGAGGGTGTAGTCGGATTTTGCAGGAGAAGATAATTTTGTAACTGGGAGAGTAGTACATTTTCCAGGATGGAATGTCATGTCCCAGCTCTGCTCCCATGCTTTTCACTTTCTTGAGGTCTTCCTGAAGTAAGCTTTGGTTGGTTTTAGAGGCCTTCAAACGGAAGACAGCTGTGTCATCAGCAAAACAGGTGTCAGTGAGCAGAGTTCATACAAACATACGATGCGATCACATCAGCGTAACATTCCCAGCAGCTGAGATGAATTACTAGTTTTTGTACACCACAACTACTGTTGGGTGTTAGCCAGAATTAGAGGTTCCTGCCTAAGAGCAGACAGCCGTTTCAAACCGTGATCTTGACCAATAGTGTATAATTATGTTTGAGGAAAATAATGACAGAAAAAAGGAAACAAAAGCCGTTGATTATGGCTCAATACATTCATTATTTCTGTTCTTGATTCAGTGTTTGGACTTCTTGTTTATTTCTTAGAAATGACCTTGCACAGATTAGAATTGAATGATATGTGATAGTAAAGTTGGCCAGTGCTTGTGTGTCACGCTCAACTGTCTCATGAACTTTTTCATAGAACTGGTATTCTACCCTTACAAGACATTCTGCAACCTCGTTATGGCTAGTCTTACCTTATATTTTGAAAGGTCACAATGCTCATGATGCCACATGTTTTGTGGGTATGACTCACTAACTTACCAGACCTATAAAAAGATAATTGTCGCTATCACATTGTTGATTTTGGGGTACAAGGTCTACCAATACTATTACTATTAGTACTACTACTACTACTACTACCACTTCTATTACCACCACTATCACTAATACTCCTGCTTCTGCTCTCATAGAAGTGCAACTGCTACTGCTGCTGCTGCTGTTACTGCTACAATTACTACTCCTACTACTACTATGATGGCAATAATCCCTCCTTGTGTTTTGAGAGTACTCCAGTTCAGTGTTATGATGATGAAATGTGAAATCATTGGTATACTTTTCCATATAACTGTTCTTTTCCAGAACTTGACTGAACTGAAGAACGTTCCCCTTACTAGAGGACTGCTTATGGTGCAAGCAGCCACAGGCAAGTTTACCTTTTTTAACTTTTGCGCCTTGACTCCAAGCTATTCAAACATGGATGTGTTATATTAACAAAGACTTTCCCGTTCTTGTTAAATGTCACCCTAAAATTGTCGATGTATGATATCTAGCTATCTTCTTCTGTGTTTACCGTAGCTCACTTTCAGCTTGAGTGGATACCTTTGGTAGTTTGTTTGTGTATCCGCCTTCCTAGTTTTGACTCTGCAGTTTCAGTATATACTTGTTTTCATGTCCTCCCATAAGGCATTTGGCAAAGTTTCATTTGCCGTCCATTCTTCTAAGCGAGCAGAGACTGAGAGAGATGGTTGTTTGGCTCAGCTTGGTATTCAGCTTTGATTTCAGAATCTTTTGGTTTAGATTGTATCTGATTTGCTTCTTTGCTTTATGTTGTTTGTATACTTTTGTTCCTAGTGTTGCAGTTACATTTTACAGTTTACCTGGTCTGTCTCACAGTCCACTCCTGGCCAGGAATTTGCATTTATCACTGACGTTCTCCATTTCTGGTCTGTCATAATGTAATCAGTTTGATGTCTGTTTCCATCAGCTGGTGATGTCATGTATATTTTCTTCTGTTTGGTTGTTTGAAGAAGGTGGTTATGATTATGGGACGACTGTTGGCTTGACAGAAAGTTGCAATCGTACTGCCCTGATCGTTTCTGATTCCCAATCCATGAGGTCTTCTATCATATTCCCTGTCTTCATTTTCACCTACTTTTGCGTTAAGCTCCCCCATTATTATGCAGATTTCCAGACTGGGTATCTTATCTTTTATTGTTTGTAGGTCATTTTAGAACTTCTTGATTTTGTTGTCTGTGCTTTTGGATGTGGGGGCATAGACTTTAATGATGTTTAATGGAGCTGCCTTCATGTTCAGTCTTGCTACAACTATCCAGTCACTATTGACACTGCAGCTTTTTAGACATGCTGCATGCTGTTCCGTCTAAAAAGATTGCTACTACATTTAAGTCACCTTCTTCATTCCATTAAAAACTACTGTATAATCTGCTTTGGTAAATAGGTCTTTGTCATTTTATCGTGTCTCACACAAGCCTGTAATGCTTATTTGGTGTTCCTCTAATTCTTACAATAATAAATCTGATTTACCTAATTCATCCATTGTTCTCATGTTCCAAGTTCCTATGGTGATGTCTTTTTTCCTTTTTGTTTTCTATTTCCGTTTGGGTAGCTTTGTTTTTAAGGAGTGTTGGCAGTACTGCTTCCTACTGCTACAGTCAGGCACATATGCGCCGTCATCATATCCGTGTTCAACATTCCCTGACACCTCTCCCCAGTAACTTTTGAGGCCTGTCCTTCCCATTGTCATACACAAGAATTATTGATGAAGTTTTCCCAGCTAGCCAAAGCGAAAAGCCACGCATATACGAACAACAAGATAAAAGATTACAAAAGGCTGATAAAAGAAACAAGAACAAAAATAAAAATAATGATAAAGCATGGCCACAAGAATGCTCAAAAATGACAGGGGCAAATCTTCAGAGATAAACAAAAGATATGTTTCAGCAAATAAAACAAAAAAATGACATTAACAAATGTTCTAGAAAAATTCAAATTATAAACAGTAAAGAGTGTGAAACTTTAACAGAGATGGAAGATACTCTATCAAAATGGGTTGAGTATGGCAGAGAACTATTTCACGATGTGACAAGAGATGGGGATGGGTCAGTGTGTCCTCTAGGGAAGGACTTAGAATGTTTTTTTTCGATTATAGTTATGTTGAATTTTTACCTCCACCCTCTGTCTTACTAGTTATGGAAGGAGCAACTTTCTGGTACTAGTCATTGAAAGGATTTTTTTAATTTCTCTGGGCTGTTGTGTTAATACTACTCAAGAATGGCTGAGTAATAAGTTTCCTTAGGTTTGTGCTCTTAGAGGTACTTGTAGCTCTAAGAGACAGAATTAGAGAGAAGTTCAAACATTCAATACTGAATGAACAACAAAGAACTAACAAAAGTGAAGTGCACTTTCACATATCAACTGTACTTGTTTCTACAAGAGTGAAATATTTAATTCGATTTCAGACAGTTCCAGATGAGTTTTGGTTCCCACCATTTCATCATTAAGAGAGGGAAAGTTCTGGTTGAGCTGAGTTGGAGTATACTTGGAATATCAGAACTTAACTGATGTTGGAGAGGATAGTTGATGTCTCTCTTGTTGCTGGTGACTGATTCACTTTTATGGAGACCTGCTGCTCAATTGCTGTGGTGTTTCTTCACTACCAGGCATGCCCAGGGTAGACAGGGTCCCAGATTTTAGGACAAACAGAACCTCGTCTGTAGTTAAGTAGCTGAAAGTCTGGCTTGTCAAGTTCACACACTTGCCCTCTGGCTTTCTGATGTGTGAGATCTCTGCCAACAAAGAATTAGATAGCATATATAATATCTGCCATAACTACCTGTCTCCACTTTTGTTTCAGATTTTAAGTTGAGTTTAAGAAAGGGTAGGAGACAGTAATTCAATGCTAAACAATGTTAGTCAAATAACTCTTCAGTATTTCTTTGAACTAAATTGCAGTAACTTGGAATATACAAAGCCCAGGTACACATGCGGTGTTGTCATAAAGTCACACACTACAAAGCGTTCCATCAACACTGGCGAAGTAGTAAACGTTGAAAGATGATGGATGCCTTTGACTGAAATATAAGAAAATGTTTCATCTGTTAAAGGCGTTGATAAAAGTGAAAAATAACAAAAATTGTTCCATTTTCTATAGTCTGTAAAGAATCTGTCTTCTTTCAGATGGAACAGACTAAAATGCAATGGTAAACAAACGGCACTCATACAAACACATTCAGCTCCATTTTTCAGATATCTTACTGAATTGAGATGAGGATGGCCAAATCTTGATAAAATGGGGTGATTTGAAAAATGAGGTGAAAGGGTGTCTGAGATTTGTTTGCCAATAGAAGTTTAAAGATGGGTAAACGGCAGTCAGCCATTATTCAATATTGATATTTTGAACAGAAATAATGTTTAGATCAAAGTGAGTTTTTATGGGTAAATCTGCATTTTACCATTATCAGTGTAACAGTAACCATATGTTACTTTTTACAGAGTTGGTGTTTTTTTTTTTTTTTTTTACTTCTTACAGAGTTATACATAATGACCTATATTCACCTGTAGATTTGTAGTGACAATATAATTATGTTCTTTTCTGATTAATTCATCAGATTTATTTTATGGAATGCTGGTGTTTGAGAACAGAGTGTTATGTGGAAGTACCATAACTCAGGATTACATGGTGCATGTTTGCACAATGGATTAATTATGTGATACATGATCAGAATAGTTTAGTTTCAGAATTGTTTAGTCAGGTGGGATACCATGGAATAGTGATCACTTTTCATTATTTTCGCTTCATCCAGGTATAGTCCCTGCACTACAAGGCTGACAAGATGGTGACTGTGACCTCACTACACCATTTAATCACTGGAAATGTGCTGAAAATCAGAGCAAGGGTATGTATTCGCTGAATTGCTTCCAGGCTTTCTGGGGTGTATGCCTGAGAAATGAGAGATGAAATTAATCAGTACATTGGATGGTTTGACAATTTCAAATTTGATAGCTTCTATTCTACTATACAAAGATATATAATCATTTATGAAACATTTGTATCTGACTGCTGGTTAGATTACATCTATTCATTGCCTCATCTGCTGAAATTTCAATGAGCAGTTCTTCACCAGTAAATCACAACCTATGTTGCAGATCGAAAGCTAGAATGCGGAGCGGCGAAAACAGACAACACTTCAGTCTGTTAATCTACATGGTGCTGCATCCTTTCCTGCACTCCGTGATGCACCTCCTGCTATACCTGCTCCTGTAGAACAAGAAGCTGAAGGTAGAGCTGTGTAAAAGTCTGTAAACATTCAGTCTTCTTTCAGATGGAACAAGCTAAAATACAATGGCAAACAAATGGCACTCACACACAAACACATTTCAGCTCCATTTTTCAGGTTATCTTATTTGAGATGAGGATGCTATGATGAATGTGTTAGCATACTATAAAAAATGTATGCAGATCTGTCTGAAAGACTTGAAAGTCATTTTTCATGTTTTAATATCAATACAAATGTCGACTGACCTTACCATCTAGGTACTTTGTATTTACTCCTCACTATACTATCAGTAGACTGTTAGGTTTATATCAGTTACATCCAGACCATCCGTCTGTGTGTTTTTAAAAATGCATATCAGCTAATCAGCATGTCCAAATCTTGATAAAATGTGGTGATTTGAAATATGAGGTGAAAATGTGTCGATGAGATTTGTTTCCCAACAGAAGTATAAAGATAGGTAAACTGCAGCCTACGATTATTCAATATTGATATTTTGAACAGAAATAATAATGTTTACATCAAAGGGAGTCTTTATAGGTAAATCTGTATTTGCCATTTTCAGCACAATGGTAACCAAGTGTTTTTTTTACAGAGTTATTTTTTTTAACTCTTTAGAGAGTTGACACATGATGACCTACATTCACCTGTAGATTTGTAGTGACAGTCTATGTTCTTATCTGATTAATTCATCAGATTTATTTATGGAGTGCTGGTATTTGAGAAACTGAATGTTTTGTAGAAGTGCCATAACAGGACTATATGGTGCATTTTTTGCACAATGGATTAACTATGTGATAAATGATCAGAACAGTTTAGATTCTGAACAGTTTAGTCAGGTGGAATACCTTGGAATAGTGATCACATCTCATCATTTCCGCTTCATCCAGGTATAGTCTTGTACTACAGGGCTGACAAGAGGGTGACTATAGCCTCACAACACCACTTATCACTGGAAATATGCTGAATATCAGAGCAAGGGCAGAACGTTGTAACAAAGCAGTGCTGATTAGTGTAATTCCATTCCATGCGCCTTGTGTTCTTTGAGTTCTACTGGACATGTTTCCATGTGGTTATATGTATTCCCTTAAATGCTTGAAGGTTTTGTGGGATGTTTGCCTGAGAAATGAGAGTTAAAATGAATCAGTTCATTGGATGGTTTGAGAAATTGAAATTTGATAACTTCTATTCTACTATACAGAGATACATAAGAATCATTTTTGAAAGATTTGTATCTGACTGCTGGTTAGATTACATCTATTCACTGCCTCAACTACTGAAATTTCAATGAACAGTTCTTCACTAGTAAATCACAACCTATGTTGCAGATCGAAAGCTAGAATGCGGAGCGGCGAAAACAGAAGCACATTCAGTCTACTAACCTACATGGTGCTGCACTCTGTGATGCACCTCCTGCTATACCTGCTCCTGTAGAACAAGAAGCTGAAGGTAGAGCTGTGTAAAAGTCTGTAAACATTCAGTCTTCTTTCAGATGGAACAAACTAAAATACAATGGCAAACAAATGGCACGCACACTCAAACACATTTCAACACCATTTTTCATAGTATCTTATGTAATTGAGATGAGGATACTATGATGAATTTGGTAGTGTATTATAAAAATGTATAAAGTCAACTGACCTTGTAATGTAGACACTTTGTATTTTACCCCTCACTATACAATCGGTAGACTTTTAGGTTTATGTCAGTTCCATCTGGATCATCTGTCTGTGTATCTTTAAAAGTGCAAATCAGCTTATCAGCATGTCCAAATCTTGATAAAATGGGGTGATTTGAAAAATGAGATGAACAAGTGTTAAAAAAAAAAAAAAATGTAAATCTGCATTTTGCCATTTTCAGCACAATGGTAACAACGTGTCACTTTTTACAGGGTTTTTTTTTTCTTTTTGTCTTTTTACAGAGTGATGCAATGACCTACATTCACCTGTAGATTTGTAGTGACAGTCTATGTTCTTTTCTGACTTATTCATCAGAATTATTTATAGAGTGCTGATATTTGAGAAACAGAGTGTTATGTGAAAGTACCACAACATCAGGACTACATGATGCATTTTGCTCAATGGATTAACTATGTGATACATGATCAGAACAGTTTAGGTTCAGAACTGTTTAGTCAGGTGGAATACCTTGGCATAGTGATCACATCTCACCATTTTCAATTCATTCAGGTATAGCCCTGTACTACAGGGCTGACAAGATGGTGACTGTAGCCTCATTACACCACTTAATCACTGGAAATAAGCTGAATATCAGAGTAAGGGCAGAACGTTATAGCAAAGGAGTGCTGATTAGTGTTTATCCACCACTTCCTAAAATCCACTTGTCTAAGAACCTAATGGACTATCAAAAGTTAGTCAGTTTTTCTTTTTTTCCTATTAGATTATGTTACTTGACTTAACCTTCCCTAATTTTTTTTTAGAAAATATCCTGTGTTTGTTGAAGCTGCTGGTTCTGACTGTCAGGAAAACCTACAGTACCACACAACTTTGCCACAGCACTGAATGTGCTTTCCCAGCAAAGTCCTCCTGTACAATACTTTCCACACTGAGCAAGGGACAAGGTCATCAACTTTGCTGCGACTCTTTAATCTGTATTTTGTTATCACTGTACCTTTTTTGGCTGAGAGATGCAAAAAGTTATGCTGACCCCCCCCCCCCCCCCCCCCCCCCCCCCCCCCCCCCCCCCCCTCATTGATTATTCCCCAAGCCCTGCGCCTTTCAATCGATCTTTTCTTCATTGCCAATGTGACGGACCGTTTCCCGTCTGGTCACAAATTTTCATGCAACTGTGCTAACCGGAAGGTAGTCCTCCGGAAGCCGGTTGAAAAGTTTACCTGACTGCTACTCACCTGCGCACCGTTAAAGCCGGGTGAGCTGAACCTGTTAGGCAGTCTCTGCAGTGATTCCGGCTCCGCAGCATTCCAGAAGGCTGAAGAGGGACCCAGCTGTTTTTTGGTGGCAGGCAGTCAGGTATTTATCATTCAATATTTATTTGTTAGCAAACCGAAACCGTATTCCTGTTTAGGAGTGACTGAAACTTCCTTAGCGCACTTGTAAAGGATTGGTTTAGAAAAAAAAAATATTTGCTGTGTTCTGTTGTCGTATGACTTGATAGGGTAACAAAACAAAATGCTGTCGAAAACATGAAGTGATTGTTAAAGGAAGTGGTCTTCAGAAAAAAAAAAAATTCTATGACTTAACTAGTTATTAACTTCATGATGAAAAGAAAAAGGTCTTATTCTAATGTGGTTTGCGAGAAGAGGGAAAGTTTTGATGCTTTGAATAATAAGCGCCCAGAGTGAGCGACAGAGACTTTACATATCTTCTATATGGCGGTTTTGTTTTTAATGTGGATGAGTATTTAATTCACTCTTGATATGAATATTGAATAGTTGTGTGTCGGTAAAACAAGAGTGTGGAAATCTTTCCTTTACATGTATTGAAGTAGTTGAATCTTTTAGAAAAAAAATATTCCTTTTAAAATCTGGTGATTGTATGAATTGAAATGAACATTCTTGTCATTATACAAGAAGAAATGAATATTTGTGACATGGCGAAAGACATTTATAGTTTGATGAAAAGTAATCATTAAGTGTGTGTAATGAATTGTATTCATGGTTTATTGAAGAAGGTCTAAGTGGGAATTTTTCCCCAATTTGGAAAACTAGATTCTGAAAGGTTTGTATTGAAATCCTTTCCTGTGTAGTATTATTGTTCCGGAAAAAGGGAATGATATGCTGATGATTGTCTCAAGTGGAATAAGATGTGGCTAATGAATATGAATGTAGTCGTGATTGCAATAAGTAGTAGCCATGATAATCGAGGTAGTTGATCAGTTTCCCCCAGGTAGATGTGTTCCCTGGACTGAGGGGGACTGGCTGCTACTGTGTGAGGGTCAGGGGTTCGTAGATGTGACTACCCCCTTCTCCACCGTGCGACGGTGTGGAGAGGTCGGCCTGACTGCCGACAGCCTACCCTACCTGCCACTGCGCCCGGGACCGACTACCCGCTGAGCCAGTGGGGCGGAGACGCCGCTGCTGCCAAGCCAGAGCGCTGCTCCCAAGTTTTTGAACCAGCGACCTGTTGGCGAGGCCGTCGCTACGTTCTGTGCTTCTGTGTGTGTGTGAGCCACAGATCCTGTGTGAGACTGTCGCCCTGTCGCCAGCAGAAACGCCGTGAGTGCTAGTGTCTTTGTTTTCCTTTGAGCCTCAGCTCTGACGTCCTGCAAGTTCTGTATCAGACTTGACGCTGTAGACGTTGTCGTCTTCATCTTCATCGTCTTGTCGCCTTTGTCCTCTTCATCGTTTCATCGTCGTCGTCGCCGCCTTCATCGTCGTTGGAACCAGCAGCGACATTAGATAGTGAATTGAATATAGATATATTTTGTGTTGTGCGCCCTGTTTGGTGTATTAGAAATATTAGTAGATACATATAGTTTGTGTGTACGCCTTGTGGTTGGCGTGCCGACTATTTATGATTTTGCATTTATTTATATATTTGTCTGATGGCTCAGGCAGCATAAAACAGAAAAAGTGTTGCCTGGCTGACAATGTTCGGATGAGTGGGTGTGTGTATGTGATTTCGAAAAGTCGTGCATGCATCCATAATTTCTGTGTGAGAGTCAGACAGTCAGACACCTGCAGACACCACTCATTCCATCCGTAACAGCCAATAACCTATCAACTGCGAGCTCTCTGACATGCACTCTTTCAAGGTGATTACTCATCTTGATAACGAAGTTCTGACAAAATGAACAGATGTGCTGACTGTTCCATTTCTTCCTGAGATAGGGACACAAGAACATGAATGGAAGTGGGATCATGATTAGCAACATACTGATCAGTGTTGTCTTTGTCAGTTTGCAATGAGTCATGTTTGCTTCATTCTGTACTGTGAGACAGGCCTACAACAGAGTCAGACTGATCAGTGTTGTCTTTGTCAGTTTGCAATGAGTCATGTTTGTTCCACTGTACACCATGAGACCGGGATGCAACAGAACATAGGTGCCACTGAAAGGCCTAGTAACGGGCTGGTCTGCACAGTCCTGGCCAGTGTGTTGTGAGTATTTATCTGGGATGATCATTTCAAATCGCCCCATTTTATTGAGATGATTTGCTGAGATATCCTTGTTTGCTCTTTGAAATGCATACACAGAGCTAGTCTGGAACAATCTTGGAATAGTATGTCAGTAAACGTGTTAACGGAAATTACTATGTTCAATTTTAGAATTGTATCGTACTCAGTGGATATGTTTCTTTTCGGGTTTTTCTCTCATAGATCTGTGTGCGGGTGTTTAATTAAAGAGCAAACAAGCTAATCATAGCACATCCGTCATGGTAAATGTGTGTGTGTGTGTGTGTGTGTGTGTGTGTGTGTGTGTGTGTGTGTGGGGGGGGGGGGGGGGGGGGGGATATGAAAAAATGAGGGCAAAATGTGTCTGTATGAATGTGATTTATTTGCCAAGAGAAGTATTTAAACAACAATAGAGTAACAGCAATTTATCATTTAATGTACGTATCGGAACACAATTCATCTCATGTGTTCTCATCTCTTTAGCATGTGTACTTTTTTAAACTTTACTGTTAACGAATAATTAACCTCGCGTTATGCTACTAGGCATGGTGTTTCGCTGTTTTCACATAAGTACATTAACTTCATCTCATTTTACCAGGAGCGTTTTGTTCCCGATTTACCATTTTGTTTTCAAGTCCAGGCATGGTCCGGATTGTATTGTAAAGTAACTGTTTCCCCTTTCCCACCTTCTTTGACAAGGCCAGTCTTTGGTATTTGTTTGCCCTTGATAGTTTTGTTCGGAGAATAATTTTGAGAAAAGAAAGCTCTCCAAACATCAGGGATATGCAGTGTAATAGGTAATAAGATACCTTTGCCCAGATGTTATTCACAAATGTGACATAAAGGATGCTATTTTCTCTGATTGTGAAGGGAATTAATTATGTGTTTTATTTTAGTCGTGTGTTCTGCTGAATTTTAGACTTCTATATTGTTCCCTCTGGGCGTCTTTGTCCCTGGTGTTTTTAGTTATTCAGGCAAGTGTTGCACTGTTGAAAAGTTCATGTTCAATGTTGTTTTTCAAGTCAATCAAGAGCTGCAGAAGATTTAAGGGGTAGAATATTATTGCTTTGTTCCAAGGCCACATAAATGATGGCAGTAGGGTTTTCTGTTTTTTTCTCTTCCACACAATCAGACAATGAGAGTGAGTGTCCATTAAATCTGTGTCCTTATTCACAGCATTCACTGGTCAAATTACATTATTGAAAGATTTAACTTTTTTGTTTGCTTTGATCTTTGGAAGTCAGGATGTTGAACAGACCAATATTATGTTTGAGCTTGATATTGCCATAGTTTTAGACATTTTTTTTTCAGTATACCATGACCTTTTCCTAAAAGATAGTGACTTGTGGTTGTTTGTGGCCTTTAAGGCTTTTTTTTTTTCTCTTTCTCTTTATCATTATGATTTTTATGCAGCTTGTTTGGTAAGTTGCTATTCATAACTGTCTCTCTCTATCTTTTTCTCTTTTTTTTGCATTGTTTTGTTTCTGCAACTCACTACTTCTTCTCCTTCTTCTTCTTCTTCTTCTTCTTCTTCTCTCTCTCTCTCTCTCTCTCTCTCTCTCTCCCTCCCTCTCTCTCTCTCTCTCTCTCTCTCTCTCTCTCTCTGTCTCTCTCTGTTATTATTCAGGGGGAAGGGTGGCGGGGGTCAAAGGTGATCTTTGGACTGACGGTTGTGTGCTGGTGAGCTCTGTGTTCTTTTGCCAAATTAAGCATTTTGTAGTGTTTCTTCAAGTTAGATATTTTGTGTGGTGATAGGTCGTGCATCATGCCTGCCTCTCCTTTATTGTTTAGAGTGGTGTGTGGAGGATTCCTTCCAGTATATATAAAATTTATGTTCAAACGGGCAAGATTCAGGGGCCGCCATGTTTTTGAAAGTGTTGACCCTACGACACAGGAGTGACGGTGTCGTGACAGGTGTGCTCGTCTTTCTTTTGTGGATGGGCAGTTTGATCCATCAGTGTGGTGACATCGAGCTAATCCCGTACCTCCTAAACTGGATAATCTGAGACAAACAAGGATGACGAGTGGTGGTCAAGGAAGACAAAGTACAGAAAAAATTAACAGGTGAGAAACTGACAGTCGGAGATCCTTCACTGAATGATATTGTTTCCATATTACTTAATGATATTGTTTCCATGTTATCAGACTTGAACACAAAATTTTATGACAAATTTGATGACATGAAAACGGAAAATGTGGGGTACATGTTTGGATTGAATGCCTCTTCTTCATTGGAATGTGTGTGGATTGCTTTCAAAACTTGAGGATGCAGATTTTGTTGAGTTCATTTTGGGAACCGGTTAAGAAATTCTCTCATAAAAAAACAAAAACAAAACACACACACAAACACAACCACAAAATAGCATATCCATTGATCAGTGGTTTAAACATTTTCAGATATTATTAGAGAAACACATGATTTTCCAGATGGGTGATACAGTAGAGGATAGTGATGAGATATATGACAGACCAATATCTAGGGATGAGGTAATGATAGCAGTTAGAAAGCTGAAGAATGGTAAATCGGCTGGACCTGATGATTTAATTGGAGAGTTCTTTTAAAAACGCAGGAGAGCCAGTGTTAATGTTTTTAGTAAAATTATTTAACCATTTATTCAAGAATGGCATCTACCCAGATGACTGGACTGAGTCAACTATTATACTACTTTTTAAAGAAAGGCGATGTCAATTAAATGAACAACTACAGAGGTATATCACTGTGTAATATAGGTAGTAAGTTATATAGCTCAATAATCAACAGCAGATTACCAGAGTGGATACATTTAAATAACATAACTGGGGAACATCAAGCAGGCTTCAAGAAGGACCACTGTACGATAGATCATGTATTTACATTGCTAGCTGCCATTCAGAAACAGTTTGCAAAGAATCAAAAGTTGTATGTTGCATTTGTAGATTTCGAGAAAGCTTTCGACTCCATTTCTAGAAATTTGCTATTGCCTGTGTTGCTAAAAATAGAGTCAGTGGTAAATTATACAGATGTATAATAGAGATGTATGCACAGTGATGTAAAGCTAGGAGAAGAAGTGGGGGTAAATTATCAGAAGTTGTGAATTGCACAAGAGGAGTAAAGCAAGGTGGTGTTTGCAGCCCGATTCGTTTTCTGTTGTTCGTCAACGAACTTGCACTAGAAATTATAAAAAATGGCAAACATGGTGTGTCCTTTGATTTGACAGAATTGGTCATATTATTCTTTGCAGATGATGGTATCTTGTTATCAATATCAGTTGTTGGTCTACAAAGACAGTTGAATAGTTTGTATGCAGCTGCAATGAGACTGGAGCTAAAAGTGAATATGGAAGAAACAAATATCATTGTTTTTCGCAAGGTGGGTATCTGGCTAGACATGAACAATGGATGTATGGAAATGAGCCAGTAAAAGTAGTAAACATGTGTAAGTATGGGTATATTATTTTCAACCAGGTTGAGTTTTACCTATATCATGTCGAGATATATTTAACAGAGCAAAAAGAGCTGTTCTAATTATACTTAAGGTAATGTCTATCCTGCTCATGTCAACGCCAGGCAAGGTTCTCAACAGGCTTCTACTGGAGAGAATGAAAGAGGCTGTCGAGCCCAAGCTCCGAGACCAGCAGGCAGGCTTCCGGCGGTACAAATCATGTGCTGACCAGATCGCCAGCCTGCACATCATCGTGGAGCAGTCAGTATTACAGAGTCCCTCGAGAAGATCATCTCCCTCATCCAGTGCACCTACCAGGACATGAACTGCAGGATTGCCCACACTGGCCAGCTGTCCGAAAGTTTTGAGGTGAAGACCGGAGTTCGACAGGGGTGCCTGCTGTCGCCATTCCTCTTCCTCCTGGTCATTGACTGGATCATGAAGACCACTACAACAGGCAGGAACTACGGTATACAGTGGACACCTCTGGATGCAGATCGGCGACCTTGGCTTTGCTGACGACCTGGCACTCCTGTCACACAGCCACAACCAGATGCAGGAGAAGACCACTCGCTTGGAGACCACATCAGCCAGGATAGGGCTCAAGATTAACAGGAAGAAGACCGAGCTGATGAAAATCAACACCACTGCCAACACATCAGTCACAGTCGGTGGAGAGTCCATGAGGGAGGTGGAGTCTTTCGTCTTCCTGGGAAGCGTGGTTGACCAACAGGGAGGCAGGGACCGAGACGTCACAGCCAGAATCAGCAAGGCAAGAGCAGCTTTCGTCATGCTCGAGAACATCTGAGCATCTGGAGGAATCAGCCTAAGAACCAAACTCCGCATCTTCAACTCCAATGTGAAATCAGTTCTGCTCTACGGATGCGAGACATGGCGGACAACACAGACAATACAACAAAAGATTCACACATTCTTCAACACCTGCTGAAGCGCATCTACAAAATCCGATGGCAGGACAAGATCTAAAACGAAGATATGTGGGAGCTTGTGGGACAGGAACCAGTGGCCAAGCAGATACTGCGAAGAAAGTGGGGCTGGATCGGACACACCCTCAGGAGGAAGCAGCATCCAGCACCATACACCAAGCCCTGACCTGGAACCCGCTGAGAAAGAGAAAGAGAGGCTGGCCTCGTAACAGCTGGAGGCGAGACACTGAGGCGGAGTTGAAACAACAAGGGACCAACTGGACTGGAATGACCAGAACAGCCCAGAACAGAGTGCGATGGCGAAGGGTCGTCAATGGCCTATGCTCCACTTGGAGCGATGGGCAAAATGATGATGATGATGATGAATGCATAAGCTAGACTGTAGTTCGTTTAATATATTTAAAAAGTTATTTGATTAACAAGTTGAATCAAGTTTACAATATGGGGCTGAAATATGGGCGTTCGAAAGCAGCAATGTTATTGAAAAGCTGCATTTGTTTGCCATGAAACGCTTTTTGAACGTCGACAGTCGTGCTCTTAATGATTTGGTATATGGAGAAATGGGGAGATATCCTATCTGTTTAAACTCTCACGTTAAATGCATCAGTTATTGGCTAAAACTGACAAGGATGGAAAATTACAAATTACCATTTAAAGCGTATAAAGTGTTATATGATCTTGATATTAATGGAAAGAAGACTTGGGCAACAAATGTTCGTAAGTGTCTATATTTTTATGGATTTGCTTTTGTATGGGACAACTGAGGTGTCGAAAATATTGCAGCCTTTATCAAATGCTTTAAACAAAGAATCATCGACTGCAGGTGGCAAGACTGGCATTGTCACATGCACGCCAGTGAACGATTTGCGGAATATAGGGTATTTAAGACAACAAATCTTGTGGAACCATATGTTGAAATTGTTATGAATATATATGTTAAAAGTGCTCTTACAAAACTGATTTGGTGTGTCAGATATAGCTATCCACCAATTTAGATACAGTGGAAAAGCAGATGAAGTTAGGTGTCGCTTGTGTCATGTTTGTAAGGAAAATGCCATTCATATTATTCTTTGTTGCCCTGTTCTTCATGATTTGAGGATGAAATATATTCAGCCCTAGTATTATAATGACCCATGCCAGTTCAGAGTTAATCTACTATATGGCATGTAGAAATGAGAGTGTATTATCTAATGTAGCACTATTCGCTTATAAAGCTTTAAAACGTTAGTGTACTGTTTCAACATAAAAGTGCTATGGATGGACCACATACCACTGACATTTTTTGTGTGTGTGTTTTTTTTGTTTTGTTTTGTTTCGTTATGCTTTACTTTATTTTTGTTTAGTGCATAACAAATTCTTTATGACCAGTGTCTAAATTGCATGTTATGTATGTATATACATGTGTGTGGGTGAGATCATATGAGTCGGTGAACGACCATCCCCTTCAGATAAGGACCTAGGCCTAAAATCTGAATAAACATTCGCATTCGCATACGCATTCGCTTTCTGTTATTATTAATAACGGTCTCTCTCTCTCTTTCTCTATCTTCTTTTGTATTGTTTGGTTCCGGAAACCTTCTCTCTCTCTCTCTCTCTCTCTCTCTCTCTCTCTCTCTCTCTCTCTCTCTCTCTCTCAGTGTTGTTCATACATGTATCTTTGAAGATAATAGGTATATTTCACTGTTTATTCACTGTTCGTTTTTTTATTACTGTCTGAAAAGTCGTAGATACAGTTTTGTGTTATCTTTACCGAATCACAAAATGATGTTAATTTCAACACCAAAATCATGAATTAGAGCTAGATGTGGAAATTTCAAGTACTGAGTTTATTCATGTGTTGTTTAATCCATATAAGAAATGTATCGTTTGTTCTTGTTGCATTCGGTGGCTTTGGGGTAGTATGCCCACCAAAGAAACAAAAAGTCCTAGATTTGAACCCCGTACAGGGCAGGGAGTTTTTTTTTCTTGCAACCACTAGGAGTAGATAGAACCTCGTGGATAGCGTGGCAGCAGAGAGTCCTCAGAAGGAAAACCCCCTTCAAGCAAGTGTTTCGGCCCTTATCTCCTGACACTATGGGATTGGGCCAAACCCGGTTCAGGACTCCGGATGTCCCTCTGCTGCCCCTTTTTTTCCCTCCCATTTTGGGACAAGCCATGGCTGGGATTCGAACCCATGCCCCTCTGGACATGCTCATTTTCCACTTAATGACTCACGCACTAACCACTGAGCCACTGGGACACCTGATATTTGTAGGAAAGTTAAGCTTATGAAGTTCACTTTTGTTCCTCCTTGACCAGATCCAGCTTGAACACCTCTCTGCTGCTTCTGCCATTGCTTTCAGGGCTCTGTTTTTTTTCCCTCCCTGCAGCTGAGAGCTGTTTCATGAGGCTGTATGCAGACGTTTCTACAAACCCCCTGGCTCCCAATTTCTGCAGTGAGGACTTTGACCTGATAGCCTTCTCTCCTCAGGCTGTTTGCCAGATCAGCATACTTTTCAGTCTTGTAGATTTGAGCTGCCTCCATTCTGTTCTCATATGGCACCGTAAGCTCGATCATGATCAGCTGCTTGGTTGACTGAGAGTGGACTACTATGTCTGGTCTCATGCCACTCTTGCTGATGATCTCTGGTGACTCTTCCATTCTGGGAGATCTGCAGTGCACTCCTTGTCATCTGCCCCATCCAGCAGACTCTGCCTGTATATTCCGAGTGGCACTGTTGTTCTTGGCCATGATTCGCTGCCTCCTGCCGTGAAGAATGTTGCGGGTGCTTTTGGAGTCCTGATTTACCCTTTTGTGGTGTTGGTACTAGCCCAGACTACTTGCACAATCTCTTTGAGCACTTGGTTGTGCCTCCATGTGTACCTTCCTTGAGCCAGGGCTACTTTACATGAGCTTAGGACATGCTCCACTGTTTGTTTTTCATGGCAGAGGGGGCATGAAGGATCGTCTGTTTCCCCCCACTTCCCCAGATATGCATTTGAGGGCAGAAGGTTATATGCAGATATGAGAATGAAGCTGATCCCGAAAGGGGCCATGTGCCAAATGTCATTCCAAGTGAGACTTCTTTGGAGTGCATTCTCCCACGTTGTACAGGGCAGGGAGTTTTTGTTTTTTTTTTCCAGGAACCACTAGCACATTTGGGTGTGGTCTAGGAACTAGTCTTTCGGATGAGACAATAAACCGAGGTCCCATGCACAGCATACATGTACTCAGCACATGTAACAGTACAGCAACAAGAGTTGTTCCCAGCGAAATTCTGTAGAAAAACCCTCTTTATTATGAAAATACATACACAAGAATAAAGAGGGGGAGGGGGATGGAAAAAAGGATGGCACTGTGCTATTTCGACACACTCTCCCTGTGTAGAGCAGCCAGAATTTCACACAGAGAAATCTGTGTGATGATCAGGTAACACCGATATATATATATATATATATATATATATATATATATATATATATATATATATATATATATATATATATATCTGAACAATTAAGTAGTGGAGGAAAACAAGTGCAGGCTAACAATTCTTCAGACATTAAAGTAATGACTAAACAAAGATTTGAACTTTCAGAAAAAAAAAGAAAATTGAAGATGATGAAAATGGGGGAATATATTAAAAATATGAGAATCCCTTCACTAGCTGCCTGAGGGAACCATCGTAATCCCTCTCGAAGGCAGATCTATTTTGTATTGCCTGCTCATAGGCCTCTCGTCTGCTGGGTCAGACTCATCAGGGAGACACGGCTGATTGTGTCTGTGCTCTTGGTGTCAAATAGAGATCCACCACAGTCCATAAAACCATAGTGTTCTCACTACCAAGGGTTCAAAAAAGAAGCCAACACCACCTATACAGATAGATAGAAACACAGATAAATGGACACATAAATATAATATTAAACTATATTGACACACATAGACACATTTCAGTAAATTTTTCAAATCACCCCATTTCATTGAGATGGGGATGCTGTGATCTCCTTGCGTACACATGCCCTACACTGAATCAATCTTGGGAATAGTAATGTCAGTAAAACATATCACTATCTATGTTTAATTTCACTGATATTACCAATTATGTCAAATTCAAAAATTGTGTCTTACTCAGTGGATATGTTTATTTTCGGGTTTGTTTCAAAAAGGTCTGTGTGTTTTGTTTAAAGTGCAAATGAGCTAATCATAGCACACTCATCAGAATAACTTGAGGGGATATGAAAAATGAGGCTGAAATGTGTCTGCATGAATGTGATTTAATTGCCGAGAGAAGTATTTAAAACAATAGAGTAACTGCATATTACTGTCATTTAATGTAAGTAATAGAACACAGCTTATCTCATGTGTTCTCATCTCTTTAGCATGTGTACTTTTTGAACTTTACTCTTAATGAGTAATTAACCTCACTTTATGCTACTAGACATGGTGCTTCCCTGTTTTCATATAAGTACATTAACTTCATCTTATTTTACCAGGAGCGTTTTGTTCCCGAGTTACCATTTTGTTTTCAAGTCCAGGTATGGTCCGGATTGTATTGTAAAGTAACCGATTCCCCCTTTCCCACCTTCTTTGACAAGGCTAATCTTTGGTATTGGTTTGCCCTTGATAGTTTTGTTCGGAGAATAATTTTGAGAAAAGAAAGCTCTCCAAACATCAGGGATATGCAGTGTAATGGGATATCTTCGCCCAGATTTTGTTCATAGATGAGACATAAAGGATGCTATTTTCTCTGATTGTGAAAAGAATAAAAGATTTGTTTTAATTTCATTATGCGTTGCACTGACTTTTTGATTTGTCCATTGTTCACTTGGAGCATCTTTGTCTCTACTGTTCTGGTTGTCTCTGTTGCTATTTCATTTTTTTTCTCTTGTGACAGTTTCTGTCTGTCTTTGCCCCATTGTCTCTGGCTCTCTGATTCCGCCACACTGTCTTCCATCTCCATGTCTTCCTCTTGGCTTCCCTGTCTATAGCTCTCTGACTCCCCTCGAGATGGGAATAAAGATCAGAGGAAGAAACCTCACCAGCTGAGATAGGCAGACAACTCTGCATGAACAACAAGAAACATCACAAGCATGAAAAGAATTCTCTGTCATGTAGATGCAGCAGTTTGCACGGCAGGACCTGAACTGAATGCCGGAAAAACTAAAGTCATGCATGTAATGAAAGAGTGCCAAGAACACCAAAGATTCCAATAAACAAAAACAACTCAGAATATGTCCAACCTTTCATGTACCTTGGATCTATAAAATCAAATGATGGCTGCTGTTCCAAAAACGTGAACACAAGAATTGGCATGTCAAAACAAACAATGGTTCAGTAAAACAACATCTGGAAGGACAGAGCTTGAAACTAAGAATCTTGAAAATTCTGATTTGGCTGTGTATAGCTGTGTAATCTTGATACTCGGAAAGGATGAAGAAAATAAAACCAATGTAGTAGAAATGCGGTTCTACAGACGACTTATGGACAGACAGAAGAACAAACTACAGCATATTAAAAGAACTGAACGTTAAGTGCTAACTGCTGACAGAGGTCAACAGAAGAAGACTGAAACATGTAGGCCATGTGATCAGAAACACAAAGGCAGGTTTGATGTCGACAGCCCTGTTGGGGAAAATTGAAGCAAAAGAACAGAAAGGGACAACGACACACCTCCTTCTTCAACAACATCGCTGATGTCTGTGATTTGTGGATTCAGGAAATCGCCTACAGTGTGTCTAACTATTGAGACTTGGAGATTTGTGACTTTGAAAATGGCTCCCACAGTCGACACAAGTGAAGGAGAATAATGATGATGACTCTCCTCTATGTCTACTTCTGCCTCTCTCCGGCTCTCTGCCGCTGTATCCCCTGTCTTGTTCTCTATCTCAACAGTGACTAAAAACACATCATTTAAGGTGTCAGTTACTGGAGAGATGAAAATAGAATCCATATAATGAATATAAAGGTATCAGTTTGCCCGACTTACGTGTGTCAGTCAACATCACACATGATTAACTGGCGCATCGGTTCAACCATTTGTAAATCTACACAATATTACCCAACCCATCATTATGCCAACTGAAAAAAAGTACAGATTTATTAGTATGTTCATATTGAAAAGTGAACACAAATATTCTGAACGCATTCTGTGTCAGCTAAATTGCGATAGATTTATTGAAGGAGGAATACCTTATAGTCACAGAGGAATGATTATTTCTCAGCTTGGAATTTGGGCAGCACTCCCCGGGGAAAGTACACACCTATGGTACTGTGCCACTCCCATTTTTGCCTTTGCAAGCTTGCATGCGATGTGCTTATGTCATCCATACCACTGGCCATAATTGACCTCTTCTGAAGAAAATGGTGATGGTAATCTTCACTTGTAAGCAGGTTATCTGCATAAGAGCTGCTCTTATGGAGCCGCCGTTTGGGTTGGTTAGACGCTTAACTCGTAATAAAACGGATTCACTGCTCACAAGTTCAAATTTCTGGCCCAACTTTTGCCCTTGGGAGAGACACTTTCCAATCGTCCGCACTCCATCCAAGTGTAAATGGTACCTGACCGGTTAAGGGAAGGTTAAATCAGTGGAAGGAGTGGGATGGCCTACACCTCCCAATACCATGCCTAGACACAGTGAATGGTTAATTCCCTGCCCGAGCAGCCAGACATGGCTATGGGACCTTTAACCTTTTGATATCATGCAGTGCACTCGGCAAACTGTCTCATATGGAAAAGTTTAAATATTTCGAACACACATTCTTTACTAAACTGAACTGTGATAGATTTTTAGGTATGCCGCACATTGAAAGGAACCATTGTGGCTAAGTGGGTCAGACGCTTGACTTGTAATTGAACAGATTCACTGATCACAAGTTCGGATCCTCGGCTTCGGGTGAAAATGGGTAACTGACTTTCGCTAGGGGAAGGTTAAAAGCACTGGACGGGGAGGGATGGACTCCATCTTCCAATACCATGCCCTAGACACAATGAATATCTAATTGACTGCCTCTATAGCTGGAAACGGCTATGGGACCTTTTCAACACATTGAAGAGTGAATAGAAATATTTGTAATAATTTCTGAAATGCAAATGCAGTTTGAAAAAATATCGGCAGCTCTATAATAAATTTTGAACATCACTTCAGTCTTTTCCAGCCATTTTTCCCATTGTAAAGAGGTAACTGAGTAGTGAAAGAAAGCAACGTAAAGAAGACTGGACAAGTGTCATATGCATACGTTAAAGCTGTTCGTTTAAATTCACTTAGTTGTGATGAAGTGTATCCAAATATCACTCCATTTTTGCTATATCTGTACGTCACCTCATTTGTATGTGTGTATGAGCTATATTTTGTCACCTCATTTGTATGTGTATATGAGCTATACTTTGTCACCTCATTCGTACGTGTGTATGAGTTATATTTTGTCACCTCATATTTACGAGTGTGTGAGATCAAAACTATTTTTAGTATCACCCCGCTTTGATAATCAACCCATTTTTTTTTACAACATATCAGAACAGAAAAACTTTTGTGTTCGTAATCTTGAACAGCTCACCACCGTTGCACATTACTGACTTTGGGATGAACACACTCCATAGTATGGCTCAAAGAGCGACCCAAAGTGCCACCTCATTTTTGAGACATTTGGACGTCACCCCATTTGTGCCATTTTGAAAGAATGTGTGTGTGTGTGTGTGTGTGTGTGTGTGTGTGTGTGTGTGTGTGTGTGTGTGTGTGTGTGTGGATGTATGTAGGAAACTTTCCGCTATTCTGTTTAAAAGAAAAAGAAAAGGAAAAATAACATCCACATCCTATGCTTTCAAACTTGAACAGTTTTTTGGTTTTTAACAGTCTTTCATGTGGAGGTCGCTTGAGATTTTCGAAAGTTCGTGAGCAAATACACAAATACTCAGAAAGAAGATCACAACAAATCCGGTAGTGACTTTTTGCGGTTTAGTTGGGGCACATTATGCATGTTTGTGTGCGTGTACACGTGCGTGCATTGGCAGGCGCGCGCGCGCGTCAGTGAGTGTGTGTGTGTGTGTGCGCGCGCGCGCGCGCGCGCGCGCGCGCGTGTGTGTGTGTGTGTGTGTGTGTGTGTGTGTGTGACTCTGTGTGTGTGTGTGTGTGTGTGTGTGTGTGTGTGTGTGTGTGTGTGTGTGTTTGCGCGCGCGCTCGCCCGTGCACGTGATTCACACACTTGTGCGAGTGTGCGTTTGTGTGTATGTACGCGTTTGTTTTCGTGTGTGTGCATGTTTGTGTATGTGTAGGTGCGTGCATGTGTGTGTGTGTGTGTGTGTGTGTGTGTGTGTGTGTGTGTGTGTGTGCGCGCGCGTAGTGTGTGGTGTGTGTGTAGGAAATATCTGCTATTCTGTTTTAAAAAAAACATCCAGATTCCTACGCCTTCAAGCTTGAACAGTTTTCTCGTTTTTAATTGGTTGTCATGTGGTGGTCGCTTGAGGTTTTCGAAGTTCGTGAGCAAATACACAAATATTGAGAAAGAAGACCACAACAAATCAGCTATAGACTATTGCGTTTCGGTTGGGGGCACGTTGACCTTTCGCAGGAGTGTGCATGACTGGAATCATGCGATTCAACTATTGGGACTGACACCATGTACAGATAGTACGCACTATTTCATTGGTGTCTCTGTGTGTAATATGCCCCTGTGGTCTATGTATAGATTCTGCCTTATCACTGAAGACAAAACAGTTCTTCATCATACTTTAGCAAAAGGTTTCGAGTGATGATATTGGAGCAATGGGTGTCAGGTAGACGAGCATAAAGTTCCACGTCCAAAAACTGAAACTGAGTTGTGTATATTGAGAGCTAATAGGAGTACATGTCATTGGAAATCATATCATTCAAAGATAATTTCCATGTCACGCGCGCCAATAAGACGACAATCTTTGGTAACATGTCCTGATGGCCATATGACATACATGTTTTTTCCTCTGTGGCCCTTCTTTGTATAAAGAGTTGTGTCAGACTGATAGATCTTGTACGTTTCCTGACAACGTGAAAAACACTGCCCCAGAATTTCGTCAAGACACATTGATTTCTTTGTTTGCCTGCACTGACCAACGTGTCACGGTATCCTATGGCCTGGTGTGTAACTTTGTCATGGAGTGTCCTGATAACAGTGATGAATCTTTCTGTATTCCCTCTGCCTGTGTGAACACATTCACGTGTTCCAGTGGTCAGTGCGTGCCACACAACAGTGTGTGTCAAAACACATTTAATTGTTGGGACGAATCAGATGAGGTACACTGCAGATTCCTATTTAGAATCTTACATATGCCATATGTTCCGTCGCCAGCACTTATAAATTTTGATAACATAGATAGGTTTACCTCAACTAAAATGAATCCAAATGAGTCTTGTCCCAGTAGCCACTATCGTTGCCCTGGTGACTTCAATGATTGTTTGCCTCTCTACACACGATGTAATGAAATATACGATTGTGTTGACCACCATGATGAAGAGGGATGTGAGGACATGACATGCCCTGGACTGTTTCGATGCAGAGCTTCCAGGATATGTTTGGACAGTGATCATTTGTGTGACGGATGGTCTCACTGTCCCATGCATGACGATGAATTACTGTGCGAACACACCTGTCCTTTGAGTTGTCAGTGTCAAGGTCACACATTTCAGTGTGGTGAGCCATTCCATGTGTCACTTTTCCCTCAGCTCCGTTACCTGGATGCCACAGGTTCCAGCATGACACTGTCTGATATCAGCCACAATGCTTATCTTGTTTATGTTGTCTTTGCCCTGTGCTCAGTAAGGCACATACCTAACATGACATTACCGAACTTAAGATTTCTTGGCCTCAGTGGCAACCAACTGACGCAAATTAACTTGGCAACTTTTCTTGACCTGAGAAATTTACAAACATTGTCTCTATCTAAAAACCCTCTGACCTCACTCTTTATGCTCCAAACATCTGCAGTCAAGGAGAACAGACTCATAACCATAGATCTGTCACATACCACGCTCACAACACTAGATCCCCAAGTATTCTCGCTGTTCCGTGGCGTGGAGAAACTGAATCTAACGTGCACGTTCATACACACGTTTCACAACAGTTTCCCCCCCCATGCCAAATCTGACTGAACTCCACGTGGACGGCAGCCCGGTGAAAGTGTTTTTCCTCCTGATATTTTCACACATCTTCAGCATTCGTTTTCCATATATACAGGAAATTATAAACTCTGTTGCAATGAGATTTTGCCTCATGACTTCGACAGCAGATTTTGTTTTGCTCCCAAAGATGAAGTTTCATCATGTGAGGATTTATTGCAGTCATTGACGTATCGTGTGTTTTTTGTGGCTGACAGCCTGTCTGTCTCTGTGTGCGCGTAACATGTTCTGCTTTTGTGCACGTTTTTTTGTCAGAAGCATGACCTCTGTAATCGGGTTCAGAATTTTTGTCATCAATCTTACAGTGGCTGATTTTCTAATGGGACTTTATATTACCATATATTGGAGCTGCTGACGAGAGGTTCCGAGGTCAATATCTTCATCATGATGACATGTGGAAGAACAGTGTGTCAGCTGCCATGTGGCTGGTTTTTTGTCTCTGCTGTCCAGTGAAGTGTCTGCCCTAATCATCTGTCTTATCACATTAGATCGGTTTATCGTTCTTCATTTTCCATTCAGTACTCTACGGTTTGAGAAGACATCAGCTTCGTTGGCTTGTCTGTGTTGCTGGTTTGGTTGGCTGGGTTTTAGCTGCATTCCCTTTATTTCCGTTGACAAAGCATTGGGAGTTCTACAGTCAGACAGGCATCTCTGCATTCCGCTCCCTGTTACGAGACAGGAGTTTAAAGGAAAACTCTACTCTTTTGGTGTATTGGTCATCTTTAACTTTACTTTATTCTTGCTCATCTCTTCAGGTCAGACCATCATCTTTTGGTCTGTACAGAGCAACTCTTTGAAAACAAACACCTCCAAATTAGCAAAGGATATCACAGTTGCCCGACGGCTTATCAGTATTGCTGTGTGACTGACTTTATGTGCTGGTTTCCCATAGGACTGTGTGGGATGCTGGCATTGACTGATATTCCAATCCCTGTGGAAGTCAGTGTTGCCTTAGCTATATTCGTGCTTCCTTTAAACTCTGCCATCAATCCGTTCATGTATACGTACAACACAGCTGGGCAGAAAGGCGAAGAAGAACCAAGGAGGCAGACTTGCTTAATTGGCTGGAAGCTAATGCTCACGTGTTCGATAATTCACGAGACATTCGAGTTTTGCACTCATCTTAAGAATGAAAATATGCACATGTTTCTGTATGTTCACATGTCTCTGCCTGTCTACTTCTCGCTCTGCCTGCAGCCTATGTCTGCCTGCCTGCTTGCCTGCCTATCTGTCAGTCTGCCCGCCTCTCTCTCTCTCTCTCTCTCTCTCTCTCTCTCCTCTCTCTCTCTCTCTCTCTCTCTCTCTCTCTCTCTCTCTCTCTGTCTGTTTAGCAGTGTACTGAAAGAGCCACAAAATTCAATAACATTAATATTAACACATGCTCAGAGTTGTTTGTGAATACTTTGTGTATTGCTGCCAGTTATGTGCCGAGAACTGTGGGGAAAAGAAAGAAGGAAGGGGATGACTGGTTTGAGAGTGAGTATGGTAAAAAGAAATGAGTTTTCAACTAATGCTTGGAACGATATCAAAGAACCAAGTCAAAAAAATTGAAGAAAGATCATAGTTTATAGCAATTCTTGTTAAAGAAAGAAAAAAAATCAACAATGAAATGAGAGATGAAATTCCATTAGACAAGATTTAAGAAAATCGGCACACGACCCCAGATTATTCTGGCCAACAGTTCGATTGATTAGCATCAAACCAGTCATCCACGACGAGATAACCTCACAGCAGTGGTATGATCACATTTGTTTAAAGTATATTCTATGGTTTAAATAACAATTCGGGTAACTCATATATGGAGGTAGACAATAAAAATCCATGAACTGAATAGCGATTGTTTAACAACGAGATAACAAGAAATGAAGTAAAAAGTGCCATAAATCATATCAAATGTGGTGAAAAGCTGGACCAGATGAAGTAGTTTGTGAAATGTTTAAATGTGCCATTTTCAATTCTTATTGATTTCATGGTAACACAGTTTAACTCGCTGGTCAATAAGGAATCCTTCCTGAGGCATAGTCAAAAGTCATAATAATCCCTCTTGACAAAAAGGAGAGAGTAAACATCTAGATAATTACCGAGGTGTTGCACTGACAAGTATTTTAAGCAACATCTAAATTCATATTCTTAATAAAAAATTAACTGGCTGGGCAAAAAGTGAGGAGGAAATAATAGATGAACAAACTGGGTTTCGATCTGGATACAACACAATAGACAATATATTTACATTGAATCCCTTGGTACCAAAACATTTGTTGAAAAGACACAATTGTATGCCGCCATTGGTGACTTCTAGAAAGCTGTTGCTTCTGTGAATAGAAATGTCTTGTGGGATATTTTAAGGAATAATGTTGTGAGTAGAAGGTGGTATACCACTGCGCAGGAATATATGATTCTGTCCTCGCATTGCTTGCGAAAAAAGGTATTTACTCTGATTATTTTAATTGTCCACGTAGGGTGAAAACAAGGATGCCTGATCAGTTCCCTGTTGTCTACAATTTTCATTATTGAACTTGCAGTCGATATCTGAGATAACGGGAAACCGCTGAACTGTTTTTAATGTTGTTTACTGGTGATGTTGTTCCTCTTCGCAGATACACCTGCTGGTTTGCAGAACCACTTAGATGCTTTGAAAAAGGTATCAGATGTATTGCATCATGAATCTGAGCAGATATAATGCTTTTTAGAAATGGTGGGCATTCATCACAACATAAAAGGGGTTTTATGGCAGATCAGAAGTTACAGTGAGAAATATAAATACACGTCTAGGAAATTTTTTTTTTTTCATAACCAAATTAAACTTTGAACAGAGGCTGACTCAAAATGTATAGGAAGGGAAAGAGAGGGATCATCAAGATACCGAGAACAACGAAAAAAAAAAAAAAAGAATTCAGCTGACGGGCGTTTGTTTTGGAAATTGTTTGATACTCAGTTACAATCAATTTTGACGTAGGCATTAGAGGTGTGGGGTCTGTTGGACAATGGCCACATGGAAAAAAAATATCACACTCATACTGTAAAGTGTATCATGCATGCACCGTTACATGCATCAAATACAACAGCTTATGGTGAAAGTGGACGATACCTTCTGTTTGTAAGAACTGATATCAGATCAACCAAATACTGATTAAGATTAGTTCATCTAACAGATCAACCAAACACTGATTAAGATTAGTTTATCTACCTACGACTAAGCTCTGCAATCAAACGTATAGGATGCTCTTGCTACAAAACGATACGGAAAAATTCAAAAGGATTTCTTGTGTAAAGAACATACTGACATAAAATGGTTTTGGTATCGTTTGGCTTTGTCATAGAGCAGGCAATACTGTACAGGTGATTTCCGAGTTCTCAAGATCGATTAACTTGTTCTTACAGATAACACGGGCATTCCAGCATAGGTGAAAACGAAAAAACATGAATGATTTCTTTCTGTTATAGATGGTGTACAGTGTGTGTTTTGCTGTCTGACTCCCACCTGAAGAAACCTGGATCCGTGTACGTCTTCTTCCCTAGACATCCACACCACAGGAGCATAAATAGCTGGGGAACAAGTTAAGTTTCTTCCTATCTTTTTGCTGCCTGAACCATCAAATCAAAACAAGTACATAATGCATAATAAGGGCAATCAGGAACATCAACGAACTCACGTCACTACCATCAAGGGCGCTAAACAACACTAAGTACTACACTGTCACAAAAACATATTTCTTTTCACTCAGCAGGCCAGACTGGCACCCCCAACAGTGTCACCACAGACGGTCTATGCACTTGGCCGCGTCTAGCCCGAATCACACAGTCCTCACACAGCACAAAAGCCGCCCACAGAAGCAGCTTGTGGAGTCCTTCCAAGGACTCGCACACAACACAAGAGGTTCAATGAACGTCGTCCCGACGAAGAACGCTGCCCTCACGATGTCCACTGACCACTCAGTCAGCTTCTCCACACCCCTCTTGGTGGAGGCAGCAGCTGGACACGGGCTGCACCCCACATCCAGTTGGCAGCTCTCGAAAAACACACGTCGTCGTCCCGAAGAAGAACGCTGAAACCCTTGAGTAGACACGCTGTCTACTGACCACTCAGTCAGCCTCTCCACACGCCCACAGGGCAGAGAAGGTGGCTGGGCTCAGAGTTGACCCCCCAGCTGGTTGGCAGTCAGTTCCAGATCGGACACGGGAGCTTCACCAACGCCTGTGGAACTGATAGCTACCTTGATTATCTAGCCTGTTCAACATGATCCATGGGCCCTGTGGTGCCTTGGACCCCAGCTCTCCCTGCATGAAGGATGGCCAGTGCAGCAAGAAGTTTCCAACGCCACTACTGCAGGAGACCCAGACCGATCGAGATGGCTACCCTCTCTACCGCCGAAGAAAGCCAGAGGATGGTGGGTATACTGCCAAGATCACCATGAAGGGTCGCCAGGAGCTTGAAGTTGACAACAGGTGGATTATGCCATACTGCCCACTTTTGTCAGAGGTGTTTGCTGCCCAACTCAACGTTGAGTTCTGCTCCTCTGTGAAGTCAATCACATATCTATGCAAATATATCAACAAAGGCAGTGACCAGGCTGTGTTTGCAGTTGAGCCACAGGGAGCTCCACGAGATGAGGTGGCCACATACCAAACAGGACGGTACATTTGTACCAGCGAGGCAGTGTGGGCATCCTTAACTTCCCAATTCACCAGCGCTACCTACCTGTACAACTCATGAGCGTACACCTGCAAAATGGCCAAAGAGTCTACTTTACAGACACCACCATGGCAGCCAGAGCTGAGAAACCACCTAAGACAACTCTGACAGCCTTCTTCGACCTCTGCCAGCAGGATGATTTTGCGAGGACGCTCCTGTACTGCCAAGTACCTGAGTTCTACAGGTGGGACAAAGGCAGTCGGAAACGGAAGCGACGTCTTCAAGGCACTCCCGTGGCTGGCCAACCTGACATCAAGTCCTGCGACACCTTGGGCAGAGTCTACACAGTCCACCCCTCAAACTTCCAGTGTTTTTGTCTGAGACTCCTGCTGCATGTGGTGCCAGGCCCTACGTCTTTCGATGCCTTGCGATCAGTTGACGATGTTGTGTGCGCAGCTTTCAGAGAAGCTTGCTGTAAAAGGGGCCTCCTTGATGACGACACCACTGGGATGCAACACTGGAAAAGGCCACAGTCAGTCACTCGGCATACAAGCTGCATGACCTGTTCGCCATCATGATCGTGGCCTGTGGACTGGCCAATCCATAACAGCTGTGGCACAAGCACAAAGAGAGCATGTCTGAAGATGTCCTGCACAAGGTCAGTTTCTCTTCTAAAACTTATTTATTTTTACTGTAATATATATCAATGAATACAATGATAACTAACTCTGCACAAATGTAAACGTTGATGTGAGCACCCCGTATGGGATACATTTTTGCGTGTATGACCCTTTTTCATCCCGCCACATGGGTTAGCCATACTTCGTCTTCGGGGAGGAGGCGATAGTGTCTGAATGGGATGTAGAAAAGACGCATGGTTAAGAGACCAGGAGTGGCTGCAAGAGACAGTGCTCATATTTTAGCTCATCATTACCACTAAATAGCTTAAGCCCCGGTGACTCTAAATTTGAGTACCTCAACGTCAGTAGCCCTAACGCCAAGCTTCTCTAACACCGTGTGCCCCTAACGTTGTTATCCTTCAAATTTCGCCCAGGCCACAGGACCAGGAACAGTCTGACCACAGGTCCTTTGCACTTTGAAACAAATCATAATCTGCTGTGATATGTGTATGCGTCATTGTGTGTGTGTGTGTGTGTGTGTGTGTGTGTGTGTGTGTGTGTGTGTGTGCGTGTGTGTGTGTGTGTGTGTGTGTGTGTGTGTGTGTGTGTGTGTGTGTGTGTGTGCGTGTGTGTGCAAAACATGAAACATGTGTGTAAGATGTGCGTGCATGCGTGTATATAGTTAGGTACATATGTTCATAGTTCTTATTGATGTACCTTATATAATTTGGCTTTTTAATTCTGATTTACAGTATGATGTGCATATCTGAAATCAATCTCTAGCTTAATCATGTTTGTGTTTATTTGAATGCATGCATAAATGTGGATGTGCATATATATATATATATATATATATATATATATATATATATATATATATATATATATATATATACAGAGCAGTATAGCTCTCACAACATCATATATGCTTCTTATATGTCTGTAGAGAGAGAGAGAGAGAGAGAGAGAGAGAGAGAGAGAGAGGAGACTACCTACATATTGTTGGTGTTATAAAAAAGAAAGAAGTGTGTTGAATCATACCACTACAAAAACACCGGGAGAGCAATTTCAACAAAACAAAAGACGTAATATGCCTTTTCTGTCTTTTCAAACTGATATCTCATATTCTTTTTCGATTTCCATCAAAATCAAGGAACGATAGTTATCGTTGTGGGTATATAATCGTATACATTTTTTTCGTTTCTTTCAATGATGAAAATGTATTGATGTCCAAAACAACACAACACAACCCCCCCCCTCCCCTCCCCCCCCCCCCCGCCCCTCCACACACACACACACACACACACACACACACACACACACACACACACACACAAACGCACGCACGCACACACGCACGCACGCACACATGCGTGCACGCACGCATGCAACCCCCACCCCACCCCCTCCACACATGCACACGGAAAACACTCAAGTACGCTCTCTCTCTCTCTCTCTCTCTCTCTCTCTCTCTCTCTCACACACACACACACACACACACACACACACACACACACACACACACCTTCTTCACAAGTGAACCGAAAATAAAGAGCGATATCCTTTTTCTCTCTCCCCTCAATCTCCTTCCTCCCTCACATCCTGCCATCATTATTTCAGCGACCCCCCCCCCCTCCCCCCCCCCCTTTCTATTTTTGTCTTCGTTTCTGTATTTACATTTCTGCTCCGAATTCATTTTGTGGTGTGGCTTTTTGTATTGGCACTTTGACAGCCCTGAAAAAGATATGTGTGGTCGGCTAGGCTATGAATAAAACTGGAACATATGCAATGCTCTGCAAGTGTTGTGCACA
>JADBJO010000661.1:242500-245749 GCA_016801955.1 Conus betulinus | reverse complement strand
CACACAAGACCTTTCATACACAACCATTTCGTATTCAGTCAGTCTTAGTGTCGTTGTTTTAAAAAAATGAGCCTAACGTCTATTTCACTGGCACTTTCCGCGTCGGGAGCCAGCCCCAAAAGATGACAAAGGGTTGTCAATTGTTCCGTAGCATCATTAAGACATACAGAGGTTTGGGAGGGAACTTGGCGTCATAAAAACAAGGAAGGAAACAGAAATGATCTTTTAGCTATTTTCAAAAACAATGTTACATTTCGTCTCGTATATTGGTTTTCTCATCAGGCTGGTACAGAGTATCCTTCCTGTATGGGAAGTTTTTCATAAATGGTCTGACAACACACTGATCTACAACATGAATCATTTCCATTAGATAGTCAAAAAACATCGAGGGCAAATAAATTTGGGCATCTTAGATTGATGGTGATTTACACAACAACCAAAATATTAAATTTTTATTTTGGAGTACTTTCTGCAATTTGTGAAATTGTGCTTGAGGCACCCACAGTTACTCCTCCTCAACCCTTCCTTGCCCGTTTGTATGTTTCCTAGGTTCGCCCTACTAAGTACCAGGCAGTTCACATTTCTTTGTCCAAATAAGCACGTGACACATGCTTTCTTGTTTTCTAACCTCATCACAAATTGCGGTCAAACGTGGCTTACCCAGTTTCACGTGGCTATGAACGGCAGTGATAGGCTGAATGCGCCCACGTCTTCTCCTGTGACAAAGAAACGTAGGTTCATACATCATGTTTCAATGTGATGATATCACCACAAAAATACATCACACTTTTGTCTGTGATTTTAGACAGGATTGTCCAGATAACAGCGATGAGTCATTTTGCGAGCACCCTTCCTGTAGTGGGTTCTCGTGCTCTAACTTTCAATGTGCTTTGCAAAGTCAGCATTGCAACGAATTTTCAGACTGTCTGGATGATTCTGATGAAGTCAGTTGTATCGAAGAAGAAGCAAATTATGTTGAGGTGGAAAAGAAAGTCTCCATGCGAATGTTTTACATCAACTTGGATGGCACAGGCTATTTTACCCAACAATTGATGAAGGGTGAAGAATCTTGTCCAGACACTCATTATAGATGCACAACTGAATGGTTGTACTGTCTCCCTGTCTATACCCAGTGCAATGGCTTTTTTGATTGTGTTTATGGAGAAGATGAACTGAACTGTGAGGGTGTCACATGCCCATACTATTATCAGTGTAGAAATTCCAGAGTCTGTGTGCATGAAGATCACTTGTGTGATGGGCTGTCTCAGTGCCCACTGCACGATGATGAACTTACGTGTGAGATGATGTGTCCTGAAAGTTGTCTGTGTCAAGGTAATTCTTTCCTGTGTGGTAAAACCAGTTCTTGTAGAATCCAACCCTCAGCTTCGTTACCTGGATGCATCAGGCTCAGGGATGTCAATGGCCCATTTGTCAACGTGTGCTTATCTAATTCACATGAGTCTGTCTCATTGTTCCCTGAATAATATTTCAGAGGCAAAAAACTCTACAATTTACAGTTTGTTGACCTTACTTACAACCATCTTAAAATGCTTGATATGTCTGTGTTCACAGAACTTCGAAATCTGAAATCGTTATACTTGTCCAACAACCCTTTACTAAAGATGGCGAATACACTTGAGAAGATCGTTCAGCATGTTTTGGAACGAGTGGATTTATCTAAAACATGTATAAATATACTTAGCCATGAAGTGTCTATATATTTGCCCCATGTGAACTATTTGAATGTATCCTTTAGTTCCATGGAAACCATTGGAAGGAAGGGGTTTAAGAACATGCCCCAGTTGATGAAGCTGGACTTGAAGGGGATCTCGATCAACATTTTCCCATTAGATTTGTTTTCAAGGTCCCGTCATTTGAAATACATTATTTCCACAGACTATAGGTTCTGCTGCAAACGTCTCTTTCGAAAACACTCGAATGAAATAGACTGTTCAGGAACTCAAACTATACTCCCTTCATGTGACACTTTGTTGCCATTTGAGCACAGTGTGGTATTCTTTTGGCTTGTTTGTGCATCAGCTGTTATTATGAATACGCTGATTTATTTATTGAGTTTACTTAATGCCGATGTCAGGGAGGTATTTGGAAAGACACATTCTTGAGAATCCTCATCAACTTGCATGTTGCAGACATTTGTATGGGGAATTCATTCCGGGATCACATTAGGAGCAAACGCAATATATTACGGGGAATATATTAGGTTTGAAGAAACATGGACCAACAACGTGGTTTGCAGGTTGAGTGGTTTTCTGTTCTTGTTTGTCTAGTCAGGTATCAGTATTTAGTGTCTTATTCACCACATTGGATCATACTGTTCTACTTTGCTCCCCGAATAATTATTCATGGAGGTTCAACAAACATTCATCTGTTTCATAATGTGTGCTGTCATATGGGTTGGAGGAATCTCTCTGTCTCTAATACCTTTCTTCCTGGACTGTCACACTGGGGACTCTCTGGCCAGTCCGGTCTTTGCCGCCTGGCTTTGTTTTCAGCACACCTTTAATGATCAAGGTTTTTAGGTGGCTCAAGGGGATTGGCAGCATCAATTGTATCCTCTGTCTACTACTAATTGTAGCTTGTCACGTTGTTATACATGTAAGAATGCCAAAGTACAGAATTTTATTAAAACACCAGAGATAAGTCACTTTTTTCATCAGTCCACTTAATAAGGATCCAATCTGTCGTATATGCCATTTGCTGGTGTTCATTTGGTTTTGGTGATTATGATGCCAGTGAAAGACTTCACTTTATCGCGGAAGGTCCAGGATACAATGATTGTGTTCCTATTACCACTCAATTCAGGTCTTAACCCACTACTTTACTTGTGGACAATGGCCTTTTCAGAGAACCGCCGAAGCACAGGAAGAGAAAATGCTGAAAATGTGCTGAAATTACGGCTTGACTTATCCAGAGAAAAAAGGTTAGCTAAACAAGTCATGATAGAAACAACTCAAAAACATTGATAGAAATAACTCAGTATTCAATTAGGAAAGAAAGGTTTGCAGGACTTTGATCCTTGTATGATAATGAAATTTCCGAGGCTAGCTAAATTGAAATAAGGAATATTCACTAGTAGAAATTCGTAGTTTAAGAAGCTTCCAGGACAACAAGAAAGCCAGACTGATTATAGGTATTCAAACTTGTCTAATATTACATTTCCATTGAGCATTTGGTCGTATTTCAATGGACATTCAGAAAGCACCATTGATGGCTCTCATGAAGTGTGAA
>JADBJO010000661.1:185000-237500 GCA_016801955.1 Conus betulinus | reverse complement strand
CTGCGCTGAAGTGGATGAAGATTTCGTCTTGTGATTGGTTTGTCACCTCCACCCCCCCCCCCCCCCCCCTGCCTCCCACCCCCCTTTTTTCCGTTTGGCGGTGCGCTATCAGAGACATTTAAAATGTGTTTAGATCTCCGCCTGCAGTTGTCTCACTTGGCAACTAGATCAGGTCAGACATGTCATCTGATACTATGCAAAGAATACGCCTTTACTCATAGCTCAGACTGGACACAAAGCAGAGTATAGTGTATGTCCAAAGAAATCCTTATAAACATTGCTTAGAAGTTAAATGTGGGAAAAAAAGAAATAATATCATCAATGTTTATGACTTGTTAGTGATGGTTGTTGCTTAATTCGTCATATGCAGGGGAACCTTCTTCTCCTTCTTCTGCATACGCAGGCTGATACTCCTGCGGACACTCCCTATATGGACAGACACAATTATCAATCTCATCTACCCAACAAAGGGAGTGGAGTCATTCTGTTTTATTGTACACGCAGTTCAAATGCATAGAATCACCAGCATCCAGTGATGGGAGTGCTCTGAGATGTTAAACCATCCTCCCTTCCTCCACCTCTGACCTTAATTGCCACCGCTCTGCAGGGCTGGATCAGTTGGTTACACGAGAGATAATTGTCAGAAGGCTGGGGTAGCGTGGGGTAGTGTGGGTCTAAAGGTTCTGCCTTTGTGGAAGAAGGGGCAAACGCCTAAAATGCAGTTTTTTTGCCGGTCGGGGCAAAGGCGGAGAGGGTAGGAGGCAGGATTTCCATGAACTCTGGACTCCCCGCCATCTCCTCGTCTGACCCTACTTTGGCAGATCTTTAATTTCAGACAATATGCATCAGGTTTCCCGCTGAAAGGCATTCTGAACGCCATCACACACGCACACACACACACACACACACACACACACACACACACACATATATATAATATATATATATGTATATATATATATATATATATATATATATATATATATATATATATATATATATATATATATGCTGACGGACTGAAAGGGTTGGGGGGGGGGGGGGGGGCATGTACTGACACTTGGTTGCACCTTTCTTCCAGGCTTTCCCACTGCCCTGGAATTTCCACTGACTGTGCTTGGGCTGATAACTCCACCCTGAAAAATGATTGGCATTGCTGCCCTGCCTTCCATACCGTTCGCCTTGGGGCTGACTCCACCCTGGGTTGGTTTAAACAAGGGAGGTCCACAGTGTGTTGGTTTAAACAAGGGAGGGCACGTGCACTCTGCCGGTGTTCAGTGACAAATTCGTCGGGATTTGCAACAAGCTCACCTTCCAAGGTAAGCCTCGCTTTGCTTCATATAATTCTGACTCAATTCCGGTGAAAACCGGCACTGAGAGTGCCCGTGAGGTATCTAGAGCAACAGTGTTTACGAGTTGCAAAGAGCAGTATATATAAGAATAACTGAAAATTGTTACTTTAACCTCTGACCAGATAGCGTTCCATGATGATCTCTCTCTCTCTCTCTCTCTCTCTCTCTCTCTCTCTCTCTCTTTTTTTTTTTTCCTCCACTAGAGATGGCTTTGCTGTAGAATCGTGCAAAATTGAATTCATGTAACCAGCCTGCTGATCTCATTATAACACTGACAGGTGCTCGTTGTTTGCCTGCAGATGACCAGCCTGCTGCTCTCATGGTAACACCGACAGGTGCGCGTTGTTTGCCTGCAGATGCACTGGCACTCCTCGCACTGTGAGGTGTGGAAACAGACATGTCGACTCATGCCTCATTAAGAGTTCAACGCGCCCAACTCGCCACTGTATCTCTACTGGCACTGTGATGTGGGACCTGTAAGGCTATGAACAATTTTGTACAGTTCTTCCTTATAGAGGCAGTCCTCCTAAAACATTCGTTCAGAGTGGCAAAAACACACACAAATCTTTATTGTCTTTGTATTCAAGAGGTGTTTACAAAGTGCACATAAGTGATATCTTGTGTGGGTTCAAACAGTGATTTTTCATCATGTACAGTGAATCCTAAACTGACAAATAGTTTTGCAGCATCAGCAATGCCTTCCATGATTTCTTGTTCAGAATCCCCTACCAGCAAACTGTCGTCTATGGAAGACGCGATAGCGTGTCCTAAATCATGCAAACAACCTAGAATGTGTTTCATCAGATTTGTAAATATTCTGGGTACTGGGTCCAGACCCATTGTTGCTGCTTGGAAACAATACAATGGTTTTTCTCCATCTAAATTTCAAGAATGTTCTGTGTTTTTTTCTGCAATAGGTACACAATAGAATACATCACGTAGATCAACAGACACAATAAAACAGTCATTTGTTATCAGGTTCAAAGTAATGTGCACTGTTTCTAATTTGTGTGTGTGTGTGTGTGTGTGTATGTGTGTGTGTGTGTGTGCGTGTGCGTGCGCGTGCGTGCGTGCGTGTGTGTGTGTGTGTGTGTGTGTGTGTGTGTGTGTGTGTGTGTTCTACATTCTCATTTAGGTCTTTCAAGTTAAGAATCATGCAAAATGTTCCATTGTTCTTTGGGAAAACAAATGTGGGAGAGAGACAACTTGTCCTGCAGCTAATCCTGAGATAAAGTAATCACATTTTTTCTTGAACAAAGACTGGATTTCTGAGTCAATTGATTCATTTTTGTATGAACTAAAAGATCCTTGGTGAGTTTGACTTTTTTTCTGTTGGACAGGAATAAAATGTTATCTGCAGCCCTTTGACTGATTGAAGCACTTCTTTATCTGATGTTAAGTTTTCCCAGTTCTCCAATTTTCTGCTAATTTTGCCTGGTATAAACGATTTGTGTTTCTCCTTGAGATACTGTTCTAGTTCTGGTAAATATGAATGGAATGGGGCATGCCTTACCTGCTGACGGACTGGAAGGGGGGGGGGGGGGGGGGGGGGGCATGTACTGACACTTGGTTGTGTGCCTCTTTTCCAGGTTTTCCCACTGCCCTGGAATTTTCACTGACTGTGCTTGGGCTGATAACTCCACCCAGAAAAATGATTGGCATTGCTGCCCTGCCTTCCATACCGTTGGCCTTGGGGCTGACTCCACCCTTCCCCCTATGCTGTCTCTCTCTCTCTCTCTCTCTCTCTCTCTGTGACAATGAATGGCTCAGCCTCTGAGTGTCCTTCGCCTCCTTCAAGTGCCCGGTGAAAGTCTGTCCCGGTGGGGTAAGACATTCGTTGCTCATGGTCACGTGCAGTGCACACAGTTCTGCGCTATGGCGTGGTAGGCACTGCCGGTGAGTTTCCCCCTGTTGGGAAAAAAAAAAAGTTGCATGCCTGTGAGGGCGAGGGCATCTGCTTGTTTGGTGATGCAGTCAGTCATTTTGGCTCAGATGTCCTTGACTTGGTCAGGTTTGTGGAGGGTCTTGCTGGCCTGAACTAGAAGGTCACTGCACCGCACTGAATACTGTGGCTGCGTGTGCGATGGTCCACTGTGTGTTGCACCGCCTCGTATCTGCTGTTTTGGTAAAGGAGGAGAGAGCTGACCTGAATTCTTGGTCAGTGCGTGGCACTCCCAGGATGGGGCAAATTTTCCGAATGTGACACGTGGCCAGTGTGGCGTTCAATTTGGGATTTCCCAGGGTTTTTCTCCGTAGTTTTTTTTTTTTTTTTTTCAGCACAGCTGCCATGTTTTCAGAGATCGGTGGTCCCCTTGCTTCTGAAGCCTCTGATGCAGCCGAAAAGGAAGCAAAAAAAAAAAAAAAATAATAATAAAAAAAAGAGTGAGGTCAACTTCCTCCTCTCCCGTTGAATCTTCTTTCTCTTACTCTGAACTCTTTTTTCAGAGATTGATGAAGGACTGAGACATGTGTGTCGTATCTTTTTTCCTGTCACATTCCCACTCTGATTGAGGCTCAGGTTATGGCTTTCTTTTTCCCTTTCTTTCCCCTTGAAGATTCTTTTGCGTACTTTGTATAAGTTTCATTCCCCTGTGAATTGTTGAAGGGCGCTACTGATAGTATCTTGAGAGAAACTGGTGGGGTCAGTTTCTTTTAGGAGGGAAAACTTCATCTTCCTCTTGGGGGATGAGTGGGGGGGGGGGGGGGGGGGGGATTTTTTTGCACCACATTCACTTTTACAGTCAGACATGATTACTACACCACTTTAAAAGTTCAGAGTGGAACAGTATGACAAATAGTATACACCACAGCAATTTGTGAATAATCCTTCAGGAACAATTACAACCACAGAATGAAACGTTTGAAGCACAAGGCAGAAAGCACTTTCCTGGGTGACTCTGGGTAGGCGAGCAGGTGTAACTGAAGGTGGGTGCGTTGTTGTGCTTATCTCACGTGCACACGCAGTGCCGTTTTCAGCGAGGATTGAGTCAGAATGACAGTACACGTAAGTACAGCCCGTCATGCAGTCTCAGACACGGATGAAAATCGTAGCATCACCTTCATCATCTTCATCACCTTCATACCTCCATCATCTTCATCACCTTCATCACCTTCATCAGTCAGCTTAAAATCAGGTCTAAAATTTCTTGGTCTTTCATGCCATTCTGTTATGGTTACCTCACTATCGATTTGATCTCTACACCGTACCCTTGGCTTTTCATGCCATTCTGCTACGGCTACCTCACTATCGATTTGATCTCCACATCCATACCCTTGGCCTTTCATGCCATTCTGCTATGGCTAACTCACTACCGATTTGATCTCCACATCCATACCCTTGGCCTTTCATGCCATTCTGCTATGGCTACCTTAGTATCGATTTGATCTCCACACCCGTGCCTTTGGCAAAAGGCGTGTCCAGGTTGCTGATAATACCAGCTTCCTGAGAACTGTTGGCCGAACTGATGACGGCCTCCATAGGAAAAGCTCACTCATGTCGACTCCTCTACTAAGCAGTTATGGTCACCCGTAGGGGGTTTAGAGGATGGGTCCTGGGTATATTTGATCAGTACAGACACCGCTAAACACCACCGGGATGACTCGGCAGCAGTGCAGTGTCTCCTCTGGTGGGTTGCCTGATGATGACTTGACACTGACTGCTCCTTGTGATCGCTGGTGCCAAGGTTTTAGAAGAACAAACCGGATTTTCTTTTTTTATCGTTCAAATCAGTTACCTGTACATGTTTTTATCTGTCTGTGTGTTTGTTCAACCATATTCAAGATCGAAAGAATTGTATCAGTTTTAAATAAATGTGATCGTGTGTTTGTGTGTTTGTGTGTGTGTGTGTGTGTGTGTGTATGTGTGTGTGTGTGTGTGTGTGTGTGTGTGCGTGCGTGCGTGCGTGCGTGCGTGCGCGCGCGCGCGCGCGCGCGCGCGTGTGTGTGTGTGTGTGTGTGTGTTCATTCTCCCAGTTGTTGTTGCTGTGTGCATGTGCCTGGTCCAAGGTTTATAAGCAGGCTTGTAACATGCTTTTCTGTTGATCTCGTTTGTTCTGTGTGATCTGTGTTAGCATTTCCGCAAGGCAATTTGGTGTCGTAGGTAAAAGAAAGAAAGAAAAAAAAACTTTTGGAGTTACATGCGCGTATATTTTTTTTTTTTTCTCACCATGGGAGCAAGTATTACTCTACTTATTCTTGATTTACGTTTTTTAATGCTGTTCCATTTTCTGCAATACTCATGTGGCACTGCACTCACGCCGCATCTTCTGACCGCTCGTCCACAGCCACAGTCCAACCCAGTCCGCCCCAGCCACAGCACTGGCAATCCACAGGTAACAGTCAATGTCAACTGCCATACCACCAGAGGAGACGCTGCTCTGCTGCCGTGTCACTTACGTGGTGTTCACCAGTGCCTGTTTTGATCCAGGCTATCACCTGTTAAGGCTCCTACTGACAACAATTATTGCTTAACTTAATCCCGTCCCCATGAATTTGTCAATACGGCTGATTCTGGCAGAGTCATACCTGGGCCATAGATGTAGAGAAGACATCAAATACCGAGGTCACCGTGAGAGCCGGGCACGAACTGGCTTTTAAAAAAAAAAATAGTAATAATATTGACTGTTGCATTCGAATCGAATGCAGCCGATTTTGTTGAAGCGCGATTATTAAGGGTTGAACGTACATCTCCGTGTCCATGTTTGTCCATAGTGAACTATCTTAATACACCTGACAGTGTTTACTGAGAGAATATGTGAATATTTACAGCAAAATGAATCAGAAGAGCTCTTTCTTATCATAATTGTCCTGCGCAGACGTTGGAGGAGATGTTTAAACATGCACAGTCTATTTGTCCCCAAGCCACCAGGCTCCGGACACCATTCATGTATTTCCAGACTGATTCTGGGGGAAAGGCACAGTGACTGTGACAAAAGATCCACTGAATAAAGGGAAAACCTGCTGACAGTAGGAAAGACTGCAACCCGGAATCGTCTGTAGAGGGCATGTAAGATCGTGTGGCGAAAGCCAGGCTGTGTCTGGAGTTGTACTGTTTTCACCTGTCAACTAAACGGCGACGAGTGGGGCTTCAGGATGCGCGTAGCAGTACACTTGGTGGTGACGTATTTTGCTTGTGAGCTCTGCAGTCATACAGTGTACACTTCTGTCAATGGTCTGCTGTATCACATCTGGTGATCACACAATGGCATCTGTCAGGGAGCGGTCATGTCCCATGGGGTCTTAATATGTCAACAATACTCAAGTACCGTACAAATTTTCCAACATGTGAACATTAGCTTCCAGCCAGTTGATCAGTTTTGTTTCCTTAGTTCTTATCCGTCTTTCTACCCAGGCATTATACGTATAGATGAACGGATTGATGGCAGAGTTTAAAGGGTAGCACGAATACAGCTAAGGCAACAGTGACTTCTACAGGGATTGGAACATCAGCCAATGCCAGCATCCCACACAATCCAAGGGGAAACCAGCACATAAAGTCTGTCACAGCAATACTAATTAAGCGTCGGGCTATCGAGACATCCTTTGCTAATTTAGAGGTGTTCGTTTTGAAAGAATTGCTCTGTACTGACCAAAAGATGATGGCCTGACCCGAAGAGATGAGCAAGAATAAAGTGAAGTTAAAGATGACCAATACACCAACAGAGTAGAGTTTTCCTTTAAACTCCTGTCTCGTAACAGGGAGCGGAATGCAGATGCCTGTCTGACTGTAGAACTCCCAATGCTTTGTCAATGGAAATAAAGGGAATGCAGCTAAAACCCAGCCAACCAACCAGCAACACAGACAAGCCAACGAAGCTGATGTCTTCTCAAACCGTAGAGTACTGAATGGAAAACGAAGAACAATAAACCGATCTAATGTGATAAGACAGATGATTAGAGCCGACACTTCACTGGACAGCAGAGACAGAAAGCCAGCCACATGGCAGCTCACACTGTTCTTCCACATGTCATCGTAATGAAGATATTGACCTCGGTACCTCTCATCAGCAGCTCCAATTATGGTAATATAAAGTCCCATTAAAAAGTCAGCCATTGTAAGATTGATGACAAAAATTCTGAACCCAATTACTGAGGTCATTCTTCTTACAAAAAGCCGTGCACAAAAGCAGAACATGTTACCAGACAGAGACAGACAGGCTGTCAGCCACAAAAACACACGATACGTCCATGACTGCAATAAATCCTCACACGAGGAAACCTCATCTCTAGGAGCAAAACAAAATCTGCTGTCGAAGTCATGAGGCAAAATCTCATTGCAACAGAGTTTATAATTTCCTGTATATATGGAAAACGAATGCTGAAGGTGTGTGAAAATATCAGGAGGAAACACTTTCACCGGGCTGCCGTCCATGTGGAGTTCAGTCAGATGAGGCATGGGGGGAAAAACTGCTGTGAAACGTGTGTATGAACGTGCACGTTAGATTCAGTTTCTCCACGCCACGGAACAGCGAGAATACTTGGGGATCTAGTGTTGTGAGCGTGGTATGTGACAGATCTATGGTTATGAGTCTGTTCTCCTTGACTGCAGATGACTGGTCCATAAAGAGGGAAGTCAGAGGGTTTTTAGACAGTGACAATGTTTGTAGATTTTCCAGATCAAGGAAAGGCGCCAAGTTAATTTGTGTCAGTTGGTTGCCACTGAGGTCAAGAAATTTTAAGTTCAGTAAAGCCATGTTAGGTATGTGCGTTACTGAGCACCGGGGCAAGGACAACATAAACAAGATAAGCATGGTGGCTGATATCGGACAGTGTCATGCCGGAACCTGTGGCATCCAGGTAACGGAGCTGAGGGAAAAGTGTTGCATGGAATGGCTCATGACACTGAAATGTGTGACCTTGACACTGACACCTTGAAGGGCACGTCATTTCACACAGTAATTCATCGTCATGCAATGGACAGTGAGGCCAGCCATCACATAAATGATCACTGTGCAAACATATCCTGGACGTCCTGCATCGAAACTGACCAGGGCATGTCATGTCCTCACACCCCTCTTCGTCCTGGTGGTCAATGCAGTCATACATTTCATTACATCGTGTGTAGAGAGGCACACAATCATTGAAGTCACCAGGGCAACGATAGTGGCTATTGGGACAAGACTCATTGAGATTCATTGGAGTTGAGGTAAACTGATCTATGTTATCGAAATTGACAATCGCTGGCGAAGGAACATATGGTATAGATGCATATGTGAACGGGGCTGTTTCTCTGCAGTGTACCTCATCGATTCGTCCCAACAGTTAAATGTGTTTTGACACACACTGGTGTATGGCACGCACTGACCACTGGAACACGTGAATGTGTTCACACAGGGAGAGGGAATACAGAAAGATTCATCACTGTTATCAGGACACTCCTTGACAAAGTTGCACACAGGGCCATAGGATACCGTGACCCGTTGATCAGTGCAGGCAAACAAAGAAATCAATGTGTCTTGACGAAATTCTGGGGCAGTGCTTTTCACATTGTCATTAAACGTACAAGATTTAGCAGTCTGACACAACTCTTTATGCAAAGAAGGGTCACACAGGAAAAACATGTATGTCATATGGCCCTTAGGACATGTTACCATAGACTGTCGTCTTATTGGAGTGCGTGACATGGAAATCATCTTGGAGTGATATGACTTCCAATGACATTTACTTCTATTAGCTATCAATATACACAACTTAGTTCCAGTTTTTGGAAGTGGAAAGACATTCGCGTATACGTTACACTTTTTGGCCGAATACTCCATTTCAACACCTCCTGGTACAGTATGATAAAGAACTGTTTTGTCTTCAGTGATAAAGCAGAATCTATACATTGTGTGCAGGTGCATATTACACACAGATACACCAATGGAATAGTGTGTACTGGGTGTACATGCTGTCCATCCTAATACTTGAAAAGCATGATTCCAGTCGTGCACACTGGTACTAAAGGTCAACGTGCCCCCAGCTAAAACGCAATAGTCGATAGCTGATTTGTTGTGATCTTCTTTCTCAATATCTCTAAAATTGCTCACGAACTTAAACAATATCAAGCGGCCTCTATGTGACCAACGACTGAAATCGAGATTCTGTTCTAGGTTGAAGGCACAGTCCCCTAGATTTTTTTTAAACAGAATACCTTATATTTCCCTTCACACACACACACACACACACACACGCACGCATGCACGCACGCACGCACGCACGCCCCCCCCCCCCCCTCTCTCTCTCTGTCTCTCTCTCTCGCACACACACACACACACACACACACACACACACACACACACACACATATGTTGTGCGTATGAAGTACATTCACGCAAACAAACAAACTAACTAACTCAGAAACAGTCTCTCAGACACACACACACACAGAGAGAGAGAGAGAGAGAGAGAGAGAGAGAGAGAGAGGGAGAGAGAGGCTGACAGAAACATCACACACACACACACACACACACACACACACACACACACACGTGCGTGCGCGCACGCACGCACAGCGCACGCACGCTGAGACGCACGCGTGCACGTACGCGCATGCACACACACACACACACACACACACACACACACACACACACACACTGGCACACACACAATCTGACTTAAAAGTTTAGCTGACTGATTATTCTTTGTATGATGCTGAAAATATCGGTTCGCAAATGCAGGACTAGCAAAAGGCATCATGATGCTCATAATTCAAACGGAATGCGCAGCGTCAGTGAAAACCAGGAGCAAAGAAAAAGAAAACCGACTTCATCTTCAGAGGACCCTTCCAGTTTGGGCCGAAACTATTCCCGCGACCAAAATGAGGTACAAAGAGAGAAAACGAATCAGCCACTAACACTGAATGTGGTGAAGAAAGGGGGTTATAAAAGCCTGAACGTGGTATTCTCCTGAACCTAATGGAATGCCCTCTGTACTATAAAAGAAGTGCCCTACTTTCTCTACCACTGATTCTTTCGGCGGCTAAACAAATGTAGAGCGCTTGAAAAGATCGCTCGTGTTCATTTTCAAAAGAGAGTGGTAAGTCCCTCTTCAACAAGAACGCAGGTTCAGCGTGACAGTCCCCCATTTTGAAAATACAAGATTCAATGTTGACAAAAAAACAAACAAACAAAATAATAATAATAATAATAATAATAATAATAATAATACCACAAAAATAGCGAAAATCCGTTCAGCCAAGATACACAGAAACTCAGCAAACATTTATCACCAAAAACTATCACACTGGAACGCAAGTGCTCAAGAAATTCGGGGACTGTGGAGATTTATCCATCGACGAGGGCTGCACGCAGCAAGTTGCTAATTGAGGGTTTGTCACTTGGTGGTGTCGTGCTTCGCTTGTATGACAAAAATCCTTTCGTCTTCAGAGGACCGGACGGCACTGAACATTCCGCTACAAAGGTGTGGATTTCTAACATCCCTCTCTCTCGCGACGGGGCAGACATCGAGTCAGCTCTTGTCAGGCTGAGAGCTGTCTTACCCTCTCCCTTGATTCCGGAGAAAATGAGGAATAGAGAGACGGCAAATTGACGGGATTCTTCACTGGAGGGCGATTTATTTTCATAGATATCGCAGACAAACCACTCGATATATCTGTGAAGGTTGGAGGATTTATGGCTACCCAGTATCACAAGGAACAGCCCAAAAGTGATACTAGGGTAACAAGGTGTAATCGTTGCCTGAAACTGGATCACTGGGCCAGGGAGTGTCTGGAAACTGTGGTTACCTGCAGAGCCTGTCGTCTACCCAGTCATCGGCAAGGCGATCCTGCTTGTGAGATTCCGGAAAGCGAGTGAGGAACCGACAGTGATGTCCGTGTGGGACCCTCTGCCACCGGTTACAAGGGTTGGACAGACATCTGACACTGACTCACCCCTTTCTGAGAATGACACTGACCGTGGTGCGACTGACAACGAGAAAGAGACAGGGCAGAAAAAGAGTGAGACAGAAGGAAAGACTGATGTGGTGGAGGACTGTCAGTCAGACTTTCATTCTGTCCATCATGGGGAACCGGGAAAAAAGAAGAGGAGTGGTAGACCATCAAGAGGGAGGGAAGGGAAAATTAGGGAAAAGACGCGGATAAGGGAAAAGATCCAGTCAGTCTAAACTGGATTTTGCAACTCGTTCTCGATCGCAAACTCCGAAACTACCGCGTTCAACAAAGAGGGATTCTCCCAGTCTTTCTGGCAAACGTGTAAAAAAAAAAAAAAAAAAAAAAAAAAAAAAAAATGCCAGGTTTTCCACTGCTCGTTCAGTCACGGACAGAAAGTGACAAGGGATGCGCATGGATGATGAATGTTTGAACGGTTTTCGGCGCATCTCGTGGACTTTCCTTTGATTACCTCCCTAAAATGGCTGTATCTTCTCTTAATGTTTTTTTTTTTCTTTGAATGTGAGAGGGATAAGATCTAATAACAAAAGAATATGTTTATAAGTTTTTTGAAAAATAGTGGGTCTGACGTGATCTGTTTACAAGGAACATATATGACTGAAAATGTGAATTAAAAATGGCAAAAAGAATGGCGAGGGAAGCAGATTTTTACTAACAAAAGTATACACAGCGGTGGGTTGGTTATATTAATTTAAAAAAAAGGATTTCCTGTGGAGACTGAGCTTGTGCTTGCATCCGAAAGAATTTTGGCCTTGAAAGTGATTTCAGGGGACAAACAGTTGGTTGCGGTATATGTTTATTGCCCCTAATATTTTACGAGAAAAAAAATGCATTTTCTTAAAACTAGATGTTATTAAAAATGTAAATGTTAGTAATACTGTCGGGTGTGGTGATTTTTTTAATCTTGGATAATGAGTATGATGTAATAAGTGGTGAATATCATTATCAGCATATTGTACAGAGATTCAACAGGACGCTTAGTGAATGTGATTTACACGACACATGGAGATTATTTCATAATGAAGAGAAGGAAATTAGCTGGTCAAGAAGAAACCCATTTATTGCTAGAAGAATAGATTACGTGTTGACCAACTCATCCATCTTTGAAAAAGTAGTGCAAAGTACTATTCAGAGTGTGTCTTTCTCCGATCACAGAGGATGCTTCATGTCTGTTAAATTTTGTAGATACTGAACATGGTCAAGGATACTGGAAATTTAATAGCTCGTTACTTTCTGGTGTAAACTATGTTAATTATTTGAACAATTTTTTTTTTACACGATTTTGAAAAGGACCCAGAAGAAGACGATCAGGTAACTTGTAAATTATTAAAAGTTAAAATCAAAGAGTGTATTATCACGTTTTCAAAACAGAAAGCATTGTCAACTAAAAATAAAATAGCACACCTTTACGCTGATTTGAACACATTCCATACTGTTCTCAGCACTGACCCAGACTGCAGTGAAACACTGCGAAAAAGAGAGCACGTGAAACTTCAGTTAGAACTAGAAGAAAGAAACAAAACCCGTGCGGCACAGGTACGTGCCCGTGCAAAGTGGATAGAGCAGGGCGAAAAGAACACCATTTTTTTTCTTGGTGTAGAGAAAGCCAGTGCTAACTCGAAAATTGTGTAAGATATTTAAAAAAAAAAAAAAAAAAAGCCATGCAGATGGGGTGGGTTGAGGTTACGGGACAGAAAAAAACATTCTAGCTGCACAGTGGAGTCATTTTAAGAATTTATATAAGGAAAAGATAAATAATGATAATATGTTACAAAGAACGCAAGCGTTCTTGTGTGGTGTGTGGTGTGCCTTCTTTATCTAATAACGATAGAGAATATTGTGATAATAATCTTTTAGAGCAAAAAAAATTAGAAGTGCTTTGAAAGAAATGAAAAATGGTTCTAGTCCTGGCAGTGATGGAATAACAGCCGAGTTCTACAAAGTGTTCTGGATTCGTAACAGTAAGTGTGTAATGGCGTTGTTTAACGCTGCATTTGAAACAGGTGGCATGTCCTCTTCTCAGCGTAAGGCCGTTATAACACTAATACATAAAGGAAAACGTTTATCAAGGAATGATCTCAATAACTGGCGACCAATATCTTTAACTAATGTGGACTACAAACTCCTAGCTAAAAGTCTGGTACGGCGATTAGGTAGTGTCACTGATAATCTGATATGCGATGATCAAGTTGGATATATAACAAGTATCTACATTGCTTCGTTTGATTGATAATGTCACAAATCAGCTGTGTCAAGACAATAGACCAGGCTTGCTATTAACTATCGATTATTTTCATGCTTTTGATTGTATTCCCAAAGAATTCATGTTAAATTCCTTTGAATTGCATGGTTTCGGGGAGCGTTTCATTAATTGGGTATCAATATTGACAACCGACTCTGTAAGCAGTATGAACTACTGTGGATGGATTTCCGAGCCTTTTAATGTGGAATCGCGAATCAGGCAAGGCTGCCCATTTTCTCCATTGACCTTTGTTCTAGCCCTTGAACTGTTGGCAATCAAACTATGGCCATTTTCTGAGATTAAGGGCATTGAGTTAAAGTGTAGAGGTAAAGCTGACGATATTTGCACATTATTAATACCCTTGTACGCTGATGACATCACATTGATTTTAGCTGCCGAAGACGATAGGCGATTAGCCCTTGAAATATTTGACAGGTTTTCCTTTATATCAGGTCTGACAATAAACAGAAATAAATCTGAAGAAATGTGGTGGGAAGTAAAATAAACAGTGGACACAATCTTCAGGGTTTTTGCATTTAAAAATAAAATGAAAAATTTGGGTGTGTATTTCAGCAATAGTACTTGTGCATCTGAACTAAAAGAGAACTGGGCGGGTAGAACTGACAACTGTAGACGTCTGATTGCAATGTGGGAAAAAAAAAGTAATTTGAGTATTATGGGAAAGGTGAGTATTGCTAAAACTTTTTTGATCTCAGAGTAGGTCTACATTATGCAAGTAATAGTGGTACCAGATAATGTAATCGATGAAGTGAATAGATAACGATATAGATTTTTCTGAAGGAAAAAAGATTTCAACAAAAAAGCATTTGAAGAAGTTTAAAAAATTCTACTGTGTACCCAAACAGAGAAGGGAGGGATTAAAATGATAGATTTAGAAGAATTTCAAACTGCATGTTTACTACAATGGGCTGTCGAACTAAGCTCACGCAACGACACAGATAACGCCACAAATAATACTAAATGGTGGCTAGTAGCCAGAAACATATTTTCTGCATTTGGAGAAAACTGTGTATGGTTTTTATGCAAACATAAAAAAGTACACAATTTAAGGGATTTGAACTTATCAAATCACATTTTTGGAACCTGGTTTTACGTGCTTGGTTAAATAGCAACAATCATTTAGAGTTGCCTGTATCTCATGTGATTTGGAACAATAGTGCAATAAAGTATCAGAGAAACGTCTTGTTTTTTAACACTGGATTATTAAAAAAACATACTTAGCGTAGGCGATATGTTGACAAACATCTATGTGCTGAAATTTTTTGATGAATCAATCGATTTAGAGGGAAATTCATCCTCTCGTATCTCAAAATATAATGTTGTTTGCAATGCTTTAAACAGTTTTATACGTGTTCAGCATTATTTGGATCCACAGTTATCTGAAAATAGTGCTCACCTCAACTCTCCCGTGTTTTGTGGCAAACGTTTGTCAACCGTTAGAGAGTTTCTAAAACAATTAGTAGATAATAGATATAGTCAGCCATGTGCGGTAGGTTTTCGGAAGATAGTATTTGACTTTGACATCACCACAGATATGGAATATCGCTACATGTGCAGCAAAAGAACCAAGGCTTCGTCTTTTACACTGGAAAATTGTGCATAATATTTATCCGACTAACATCATGCTGTGTAAGATGAAAGTCAGAGATGACAAAATGTTCATATTGCAGAGATATTGTTGACGTGATAGAACACTGTTTTTCTTTAAGTGCCTTCTGTCTTTGGAGAAAGGTTGAGAATTGTATTCTTATTAATCTTGACGTTCATGTGAAGTTCGACGTCTTAAAGTGATATTTGGTATTACTGACCGGTACATCAGAAAAAACACACTTAATAAACCAAAAATCACATAACATTAATGGGAAAATGTGGGTGAGCATTAAAAAAAAACAACAAAAACAAAAAAAAAAAACACACGAATGCTTCGATGTCCATTTGTACAATAGTCGAAGCACATATGTCACTACGTAATAGATTTATATTCAAATGACGTAAGTCAATTCAAAATAGTTCAACCACTTGTGTGGAGATTCATTCAGAGCCCCTTCCCTAATCTTCCCCATTCTTTTCTCCTTTTTCGGTGTGTGCACTCTCTGCAGCGCCCTTGCTTTCCCTCCCCCCCCCCCTCCCCGCCTTTCGGTTCAAGGACGACACTGTGGGGATGTATGAATCATCTTCTGGAAGGGGGGGATGGGGGGGGGGGGTAGTAGGTTAGTAGTAGGTAAAATCCAGCCTAATTGGTATCGACTGCTTAAAAAAAACAAACAAACAAAAAAACAAACAACAAAAAAAAACCGTAGTTCTCAACATCGATCCGTTTTTTTTTTGTTGTTGTTCTTTGTTGTTTTTTTGTTTCTAATATCTGAAAATGACATCAATTGCAAGAAATACATTTCCTTAATGTATGATTATGTTAGTCCTCAAATTGTTTTTGCCTCAGTTCAATGCCAAGATGTGCCAAACGTGCACGCACTATCTCTTTGTTTCCGTTGTTATCTTAAGTGCTTTTTGATCTGCCATATACGAAGTCGGCATTACTTTGTGTCTTTTGACGACTGTCGAAATCTGCCATGTGTGAAATCAGCATTGCTTTGTGTCCTTTGTTGGCTGTTGAGATCTGCCATCTGTGAAATCAGCATTGCTCTGTCCTTTGTTGGCTGTTGAGATCTGCCATGTGTGAAATCAGCATTGCTTTGTGTCCTTTGTTAGCTGTTGAGATCTGCCATGTGTGAATCAGCATTGCTTTGTGTCCTTTGTGTGGCTGTTGAGATCTGCCATGTGTGAAATCAGCATTGCTTTGTGTTCTTTGTTGCTTGCTGAGATCTGCCATGTGTGAAGTCACTATTACTTTGTGTTCTTTGTCGGTTGCTGAGATCTGCCATGTGTAAATTACCCATTACTGTGTGTCCTTTGTCGGTTGCTGAGATCTGCCATGTTACTTAAAATAATAATAATAACAATAAATAATAAAAGCTATAAAAAATAAAAAAAAAATAAAGAAGTGTTCTGTGTCTTCAGTAACAAACAAAACTGATAAGATGAGCGCGGATGAATTCGAAAATAAGCAACCAATAAGTGATAGCCAATGGTATGTATGCAACAAAACCCAAGTAACATCAATCAGTACATGCAACAAGAATTTTACACTTAAGACTTTTTTTCTCCAATTCAGTAGCAACTGTAATTCTGTTAGAGATAGGGTTTTTTTTTCGATTTATAATCACTTCAATCAGAAAGAAACAATTCAACCATGAAAAGACATACACAAAAATTGCTGTTCAATCAAGTAAACAGGCAAATAACACATTAAGCACAGCTCAACAGGATGTGTGTGTGTGTGTGTGTGTGTGTGTGTGTGTGTGTGTGTGTGTGTGTGTGTGTGTGTGTGTGTTTTTTTTTTTTCGCGTTCGACTTTGTTTATACGGCACATATGCTACCATTACAGTAATTCTTCATACATTTATCTTTCTCATCTTCCACCTTTTTTTTTAAGTCCTCCCAACAGTTTTTTTTTCACAATGCATAACATCTAATTCTCACTCACAATGTATAACATCTCATTCTCACTTTTCTCACTTTCGACTTTTTTCCACACTCGCCATGCAGTTCTGTATGCTGAGTCGCAGTGCTAATAATGGACATTCATTTGTTTGCTTTAATGTTTTGTGCGTTTGATACAATAATGTCTTTTTTGTGACCTGAGTATTGTTTGGTCTATCCAGAAGGTGTCTGCAAACCTCTGGGGACAAACGTTTGTTCTCCAGACAGACCATAAGTCACTCACATACCTCACTTGTTTATCTTTCAAGAATGCAAGAGTCACTCGACGGTTTCCCCTGTTGCAGGCCTTCATGTTTGAAGTTCAGCCTGTTAAGGGTATTGACAATGTTCTCGCTGATGTACTTTGTCGGAATTGCCAGTCTCGTACTATTTCATAGCTGGTGGCAATCGGAAACATTTTGTATTGCAAGTTCCAGTCTTTCTTTTTTTTTTGCTATGTATATCACTAGAATGAAGCATAAGACATTTTGTCAATCTATTTCCTATGCACATTATATTGCTTTAACAAAGCATCTTAGGACTTTCAAACAAACAAACAAAAACCGGTATTTATTTTTGGGAAGTCATTTGTCATTTTTTTTTTCATTTGGATAATCACATTGTTGTTTAAACGCGGTTTCCAGGGTTTTTTGTTTGTTTGTTTTGTTTTCCCAGCAAATCTTTGTGACAGATGATAAATTGTCCAAAAATCTTCATAATATATTTTGAAAATAAATCAGTTTGCTGTGTTTATCTTGGACATTTTTTTTTTCTCGTGACCTATGACAAAGGTTCAATTCCCTCTTTGTTGCTTTTTTCTTCTAGAAAAGCTGACACTTTTTTTTTTTTTAGAGGAGGGGGGTATTGTTACATGCGTGGTTACTGACAAGGAATGAGGTGTGCCATTTGTATAGCCAGAGAGTTTTTTTTGTTTGTTTGTTTTGTTTTTGTTTTGTTTTGTTTTCGGTGAGTACTTCTCAGCTGTCAACTTTCACAAGTACGGTTGCGAGCTCAACACAGATCCAGCCTATGGCATTGAAAGCAGTTACGTCTGCACTGTTGTTGGGAGCTGGAATAGCTCAGTTGGTAGAGCCACTGACTCGCAATCTTGGTGATCCTGGGGTTGCGGGTTCGAACCTCCGCCGGGGCGTTTCGGTACAGGGGGATTTTTCCCTCGGAGTTGACATTGGTTCTGACTCCATTTCCTATACAGTTTTCGAATGAGACTATAAACCGAGGTTCCGTGTGTGAACGCACGCATAACATCTTGCACACACGTAAAATCCCATCACCAACGTTCGGAAGAGCAGGCCAGTTTGGCCGTTGGTATGGATGACACGTTACACATAGCATGCACCCTGAGTGAGAAATGGAAAGAATGAAGGAAGTAAGGAAAATGAGTGATCGATATTGAACGATACTGACTGGATGACACGGGAAACGACTGAATGAAGCGTCAGCTGGCAGCTCTTCAGTCGGCACTACCTAGGTAGGCAGCCCGTTGTGTAAACGAGTGTTGATTGTAAAGCGCTTAGAGCTTTAACTGATTGTCATTTGCCATAAACATTCTGATTAAAAAAAAAATATCAGACTTTGTAATATTGTGATTGTTTTTGAAAAGTTGGTCAGTTCAGTATGCTTGTTCGTGTGTTTTTGCCGAGTTGTACGGCTCTGGTCGTTTCGATTCTATTCTTACTAATATATCAATACTTTTGGTGCTGATATATGTGGTAGGTCAAGTTATTTATGGTGTCGTTCACTTTGTACGGTTTTCTACTTGGCTGAGTGCACTTGAGGGAGTGCTTGTGCTGTCCTAGGCCTCTTCTCCAGGATTCGCCTTTACTCCCCAGTGCCTTCTTTTTCAACAGCCAGTAGGCCTGTCTACCTTCAGAGCAGCCAGTGTCGTCCCTGGTGTCTTCCCTCCAGACGGCTGACTGGTGCGGTTCGGTTGTTGTGGACCTTGCTCCTCTGTGCCCAGTCGCAGGAGTAGGACCAGTTGTTTTCGGATCATGCTCTTCTGCGTCCAGTCTCAGAAGTGTTTTTTTTTTCGTGTGGACTGCAATAAACACATCACAATTGAGGTCAGTTCACATTGAAGTGATTGATGGTCATCACCAAAAGGAGTTTTGTGTGTGTGTGCATTAGTGTGTGTGTGAGTGTGTGTGTGTGTGTGTGTGTGTGTGTGTGTGTGTGTGTGTGTGTGTTGTTCCTCAGTTCAACGTCCTCCCGCTAAAAGTGATATGGGACGATGTGAGCGTGTGTGTGAGTGTGGACGCACGCATGCACACACGTGCGCGCGTGTGTGTGTGTGTATGTGTGTGTGTGTGTGTGTGTGTGTGTGTGTGTGTGTGTGTGTGTGTGTGTGTGTGCCTACATGATTCAATTACAATAACAAATAAAGCAATCCCCCCCCCCCCCCCCCACACACACACACACACACACTACAGCTCGGGAAAACATTATTCTAAGTGAAAAAATCTAATTCCACAATATGTAAAACTATAAGGAGAGCGTCCAATAGACCACTTTGTCAGGTCTTGAGCACCGTCAATCATATCTGGATAGGTGGAACGATGCAGGTCAATTGATGTGTAGAAGGACGAACGGTAACCACTCAAAAAAGTTAAACAAATTTAAAGATAAATACCAACTGAACTATGTGACAAACTTTTACAAATTGTGTAAAGATAAAACCAGTCATGTAATACTCTAGATAGAGGCAGGGAACGGGATCCATCAGATGAAATATGGCCACTAGTTTTGCTAATAACCTCCTTTGCTCTTGGACAGTAAACGAATAGATGTACAACTCCAACTCTTTCTCCGCACATACATGTAACATTTTTTGCTGAATTTTGTTCTAAGTGAATTCAAACGCATTCTGTGCATTAAGCTTTGTGTTTCTCTAGGTATGGAGGCAAGGTTGGGTCTTGATGAGGCCAATAATAGTTAATTTCTGAGTTCTCTGATACATTTCTTTTTTTTTTTACTGGATGCTTCGTTTATTAAAGAATAGCATTCACTTCAATCCAAGGGAATGTCAAGTGGTATTAATCCTTTGACATTTCGGGCTGCCTTTCTCATAGCCAGATCGACCCTTTCATTTGCTGAAATTCCACAATGAGAAGGTACCCAGCAAAATGTAACTGTAATGCATTTAGATGACAGAGGATGTATGACATGATTTATTTCTGTTATCATCTCAACACGTACTTTTGGATTGGTGCATACTAGAATTTGACAAGAGTTAATAGGAAAGATCAAGACTTGGTGTAGAGACATCAAAATGGCAAGAAGCTCAGCACTGAATATTGAAAAATGCCTACCAAGATGGTACAAATTTTCCATGTTTAAATCGGATATTATAAATGCTGCTCCTGTATCTAGATTATCTAGCACTGAACCATCCGTATAGATTTTCAAATAGTTTTTGTATGTATTTTCTAAAGAATACCGATGACATTTTTTCAATATATAAGGTGGATCCTTTTTGGACACATTTGCATAATTGTGTCAATGGTAGCTTTGACTCGCTCCCATCTTGGAATAGGTAGAAAGGGCAGCTTATTTGCAATTTTTGTTTCATTTATATTAGAATCTTTTAGGAGGTTAGAGGCAAATGATGGGGTCGATTTTGTAGATTGTATTCTTCTGGCCCGTTTCACGAATCTGTTTCTGAACTTAAGGATACTTCATTTGCACGGAAGTTATCCTGTGAAAGACTCTTTAACTCTCTTCAGTTCTTTCCCTTGAATCTTGATCACCGGTGATCGATGATTTTCTTCCCAGAATTATGGTATTTAAAACAACATTTTTGTTATCTGAAGCCATGTATCGCCTAAAAAAACCGAAATAGACACGTTCATCACAAAAATATTATTATTTTACAAATAATGCGCAATGAATGTTACGAAAAATTACGAAAAGTTCATGCAAAATGCAAAACTTTCAAAAACTGTGTTGAGAGCTAATTTGGATTTTGAAGAAGCACATGCTTTTCATAATGCATTCAGAGGCAATATTCCGATTTCACTGTATGTTCATATGTTAGATGTATGTGTGGGAACTCCAAGAGCAAGTTTGTAAGCCTTGCAGTCAATACTCTGTAGTTAATTAGTAGATATTGTGATTAATATATAGATTAATATAGATTAATCGTGAACGCACAAGAGCAGTAGATAATATGTTGAAGTATGTGTGTCTTGCCCCCCACATTGTTTGTTTATAATTTTCAAAAAGTTTGAACTTGTCCTTGCTTTATTTAAAATATATTCAATATGTACATTCCATGAAAGTAAGGAGGTTAACTATACACCTAGGAATTTTACACTTTTTACGTACTCTAAATCAGTGCCATCAAAAATAAATGAACGGAGTTTATCCGGGTCATATCCAGCATTAAAGAGCATAATATATTCTTTCTACTGAAAGTACAAGCCCGTTTTCGTTTAAAAAGCCAACAATTTTATTCACTTCATGTCAGTACTTAATTTGTATATAGTATAGCCATCTTAAAGGAGTGTTTTTTTTTTCATTTCATAGTTACCTTCACCCATAGGCATATATCATCAGCAAACTGTGCTAACACTGTATCTTTACATAGGCCTTTGGGTAAATCTGCCATTAAAATATTGAATGAAATTAGGGAAATTACTGATCCTTGCGGAAGACCCATTTGTAATTTTCTCGAATTCCAACATCCAAAAATCCGTATGTGTGTGTGTGTGTGTGTGTGTGTGTGTGTGTGTGTGTGTTAGAATTAGAGTTAGAATTGTTGTTGTTGTTGTTGTTGTTGTTGTGATTATTTTGTGTCATGAATAGTATAATGAGTTCTTTTTTTCCAGCCTAACAGGGAGTGTGCGTGTGAACACATGTGGACATAAACAAACGAGTTTATATATTGATGTTGTTCTTGTGCCAAAGTGTCATCTCCATCTTTTCATTGCTTATTAAATGTACACACTTCACTAAATTCCTGTTCATGCTGTTATGTTGTAGGGTGATGTGGTGAGTGATAAGAAGAATTGATAGAACACACAAACAAGCTACACCCTTCACACACCCATGAGACAGGCTTAACAAGTCCATTTGCAAGCACCCCTCACTCCACTCTGTGCCTTGGAGTTCATACAGAAAACAGACATCGCCTTAATTCAAATCCAAGCTCTCCCACTGCTGCCCATTGCACTTTTACTCCAAAGATAAAAGGATTTTGCGTGCCAAAGGGAGACTGAAGGGAAGAAACTTTTTTTCTATCAGGGAAGACTTTTCTCTGAGAGTAAGGGAGATAAAGAAAAAGCTCTCCACTCATCGGAAGTCTAGTGGGGCAAAGGACATTAAAGGCATCTATGGTATATGACCACCACGTGATTGTCTGTAGAAAGAAATCTGGCTGAATGTCAGCAATGCTCTTGTTAAGCTTGGGGCAGCATAAAGTCCAAGTCCTGAAATTTAATAGGTTTCAAAAAGAGGCCGACACTGACCACTGACTGTCTTTCCGTCTCACGAGCGTCACACTGAAAATGTAAACTGTGTCACTTTGCAAGAAACTTGTGTCACAGGTCCCGAGGCTGATGCCTGTGTGGGTGATTTGTGCACGTACCTTTTCAACCAGCAAAATGGAGGTGTACACAGCTTTATAGAAGCTTTGTATGAATGTAGTGAGTTGTGGGATGAGGTGTACACAGCTTTATAGAAGCTTTGTATGAATGTAATGAGTTGTGGGATGAGGTGTATGTAACTCTATACATGCTTTGTTATATTGTAGTGAGTTGTGGGATGAGGTGTATACAGCTTTATAGATGCTTTGTATGAATGTAGTGAGTTGTGGGATGAGGTGTATACAGCTTTATAGATGATTTGTATGAATGTAGTGAGTTGTGGGATGAGGTGTACACAGCTTTATAGAAGCTTTGTATGAATGTAGTGAGTTGTGGGATGAGGTGTATGCAACTTTATACATGCTTTGTTATATTGTAGTGAGTTGTGGGATGAGGTGTATACAGCTTTATAGACGCTTTGTATGAATGTGATGAGTTGTGGGATGACGTGTATATAGCTTTATAGATGCTTTGTATGAATGTAGAGAGTTGTGGGATAGGTGTGTATAGCTTTATAGACGATTTGTATGATTATAATGAGATGTGGGATGAGGTGTATATAGCATTATAGACGATTTGTATGAATGTCGTGAGTTGTGGGATGAGGTGTGTATAGCTTTGTAGACGCTTTGTACGAATGTAGTGAGTTGTGGGATGAGGTGTATATAGCTTTGTAGACGGCTTGTATGAATGTAGTGAGTTGTGGGATGAGGTGTGTATAGCTTTGTAGACGCTTTGTATGAATGTAGTGAGTTGTGGGATGAGGTGTGTATAACTTTGTAGACGCTTTGTATGAATGCAGTGAGTTGTGGGATGAGGTGTTTACAGCTTTATAGATGCTTTGTATGAATGTAGTGGGTTGTGGATGAGGTGTATACAGCTTTATAGACGCTTTGTATGAATGCAGCGAGTTGTGGGATGAGGTGTGTATAGCTTTGGGGATGCTTTGTATGAATGCAGTGAGTTGTGGTATGAGGTGTATACAGCTTTATAGATGCTTTGTATGAATGTAGTGAATTGTGGGATGAGGTGTATACAGCTTTATAGACGCTTTGTATGAATGCAGTGAGTTGTGGGATGAGGTGTATACAGCTTTATAGATGCTTTGTATGAATGTTGTGTGTTGTGGGATCAGTGATAATTCTGTCAACCCACTGCATGCTGATGTTCGCACAACCTTCAATGACGTCGTTAGGGTTGAAATGTTTCATGGGAAGAGTGTGTGGAGATTGTGGGGATAATGATATGATGATGGAAGGAACTGGTGGCCGGTGTGACTGTCTGAACGTGTCTGCAATATATAGCGGTGATGACTCTGAGAATCTGAATGGTAGAGACATCAATGACTGCTGTGGGAGAAAAAAAAGACGATTTCACTTATTGTGGGTTATCATGGTGACTAAGCCGGATATCCCACCACCCTTAGCCCTCTTGACTATTTTCTCTGGACAACCCACACAAAACTAAACAAACAAACATTTTTATTTATACACAGATCACTTAAAACAAGGGAGAGGGGGGGGCGGCGGTGGGGGAGGGGGGGGGGGGGGCAAACAATATCAACAAAGTGAGCAATTGTGTCAGTACAATGGGAAAGAACCCACAACCATTGTGATTGACTCCCCTTCAACGTACACCAAAGGTACGATGACCCCGAGACCTTTAGTGCATTGCTTTGTTTGCCACTGATGGAAACACTCAGGTCTGACGTCACATCAGGGAGGTTAGGCCAGGCACTGAGTGCAAGGGTTAAAGACTTTGAGTGTTGACTCAACAGTGAATGACACTGAAACAGGAGGGCAATACCACCACCTGCTTAAGAATGGGCTAGAGGGACGAGGCCCAGCTCCCTTTGAATGAGTTCGAATCCCTCAACTACTTGGACTCAAGTGGATGACATATAAAGGGGAAAAACAAGGGAGGCAACTAACCGACACTTAAGATCTTTTTCTCCAGCATTCTCCCCTGACTGGCTAGACTGACTATCTGTCACCTCACACACACCAAATTTCTTGACGGCCGAACATCTCACAAATACATCAGCACAGTGACATGATTAAAATACACCTATAAAATAAGATTTGCAAAGATGCACATATCCACAAAGCAACACTTTTTTTTCCTTAAATGCTACCGACTAAAGACGACAACAAAGATGAAGACGAGGACAAAGATGAAGACAAGGACGAAGATGAAGACGAGATGAAAATGGGACTGCGAGAAGGTGAGGACAACAATGAAATTCTAAGAAGTGCTGCCCACTGCCCATCTCTAGACTCCACCCACCCCTGAAGGACATCACACTAGACACCACACCTGTGTCAGTACTTGACACTGACTGCGCTGAGACTCGACTCGTGGATCTCTCCTCCTCACATCTCATGCACAGGCACCAGGGTGGGTGGACTGGTGCTCCTCCCTATCCTGGTATAAACAAGGCAGCTGTTGAACACTATTATCTCACCAGGCAACAGGCGATTCATGTAGCACCTGGAGGAGTGGCTGGATTCCTGCTGCTTCACCCAGGCACAATCAGGGGTCTACAGAACCTCAGCTGCCGGAGATGCTCTTATGAGTACCTCTCTGTTGGTGAGTTGTGATGAAAGCCTGCAGGGGGCACCCAGGTACAGGATTGGATTGGCCACTGAAGGGAAGTGCCACTGGACTGTGGGTAGGGAGGGCTGAGCTGCAGGCACTGCAGCCTGAAAGGGTCTGCCTCCGGTAGTAGGCCTCTGCCACCACTGTAGGCACTCCAGCTCAGTGCTTCCACACTAAGATATTAGGAAAAGAGAGTGGTGCTATCTGAAAACACAGCATCCCTTAAGTGACATTGCACTCAACAAACTGTTACGTGTGTCACGACTACTATACTCCCTTCTATTTGAATATGCTGTACAGCACTGTTAACACTACGACATCAGTTTGCAAACTCCACTTTTGACTTCATCATGGAACGAAGTAAAAATCACCCCTTCCAATTCTATGATTGCACATCAATCTCAAGAACTGTCCCATAAAAATACTACTCTTTCTCTTAGTGGGTCCAGACCCCACAGTTACTGACAATACAGTGCATGACCCCCTTCCATCGTCATTTTTTTTTCTCTGCCTGAGTGTACAAAATTAGAGTTACTCATTGGGTCAACTCCTTGCCCAAAGTTCAAAGGCCCATAACCACAATGGTTACTGTTGCTCATACTATCACCTTGGTCCTTTGCGTGCCGTAAATGGGGTGAACAACGGATATCAAACTCCAATAGCTATATCTCCGTGCCATCACCAGACAAACTTCATATGGGTAAAACATCATCCAAAATATACCTATCCCCACTTGAAACTACACACATTAATCTCATCATCTTGTTGCATCTAAAATTATGCACCATATACACCACACTTCATGTAGGTGGTGCCACATATTCATAGCTAACTGCCAGGCTAGTTAACAACCCCCTGATCCAAATGTCGAACATTACTAGCCAAAGTATCCAACCATACTATTGCACTGGAAGTTGAATGACACTTTCTGCTGTACCTTAGCCACTCCAACATTATCAACTGGCCAAATCTCCATCTTTTCAATGTCTCATAAAACTTCCGACAATCGTATCAGCAACCCCATTTGACAATATCTTTATAATCAAACCATCACTCCACCATCAAACTCACCATATCCAATGTCGTCATGCTTTACCTTAGTAGCCTAATCAGCCATAGCATAGTCATTAGAATAATCAGCGTAGGTTTAGCAACACAGTATTTCCCATTGTTATTATCTAATTATAAACATCACACCCATACTTAATTTGTTACTGGGAGCTGGCAAAATTTTGGTTTACAGCCCTCTCAAAAAACTACCCACCCACTTATATTGAAGTCTCCACCCTTGCACAGACAATTAAGACGCATTAACTCAAAGCACACTTCTAAAAAGTAAGGCAAATTTTAAAATCTATTTTGACACTGGTTTTTACACACACACACACACACACACACACACACAGGTGGACCACAAGACAAAGCAATTGACACAAGGTATGACGAAAGGACACGCTGAAACACACAGACAAACATAGGACAAAGAGTGCCAGCACACAGCAAACCTGGACAAGCAGTTACCAGACACTGCTGTTGAACCCTGCTGTCAACCCCAGAAACTGCTCAGGCAGGACTATGAAACAGAATCTCCACAGGATCACAGGTCAGTCACACAGACTAGCAGGCCAACCCCTGTTTGCTGAGCAAAGCCAGTACATACTGAGGAACATTAGGCCACTAGCTTAACACTGACTACAACCATCACACACAGTGACCATTGTACAACTTCACCTACACTCAGGCAGAGACTAACACTACACACCAACTATGTGCTAGTCCTACTACGGCTGGGTTAAACAATAATCTTTCCCAGACAAGCCTCTCCAGGCTATCACATGCCAAACTAGTGGCAACAACACAACTAACTGCGAAATTGCTCACTTCCAACCAACGTGCCCTGTCCACGAGTGAAGTGATCACCTGTCACGCCATTAAGAGAGAGAGAGAGAGAGAGAGAGAGAGAGAGAGACCTTTTGAACTCTCCCCGTATGACGCCAACCCCCAACCCCCCCTCCCCCCCTCCCCTGTTGTGAGTTATCATGCCCACAGCACACATAATGAAATATTCAAATGAAAAGATTCCACAATTTGACATGGGTGTCAGGACGTCAATGGTTGCAATGACTGTGATAGATAAAGCAGCTGTGTGGAATATAAAAATACGACAAACAAGGACAAAGGCAATGTACATGTAGATGGAGGAAAACTGGTAAGTGAAAGGCTCCCTGAAATCGTCCGGGACTGGGCTGAAGTCAGATGAACACACACACACACACACACACACACACAGAGTTTATGAAATGGAACAGAAGGGAAAGATAATGCCATGGCATTACAATCAGGAAGTGAAGCCAAATTTGGTCTGATGTGGTGAGTATGTATGGGTTTTTTGAAAAAAAAAAAAAAACAACTTTTCTTTATTGGCATATGATTATGTGGATTAGCTAATGAATTAGAAAGCAGATTTACTTTTCAATTTGCTTCTTCCTTTTTCTGTTTAGTGGAAGCTTTTACGGAAAAAAATGAAACGGGTTTTTTTTTTCTTTCAAAAATCATAATCTGTATGTACAGTTAGCTGTTTAACTTATAAGACATGTAAGATGCTCATTGGGATTTTTTTTTGCTTAATACACAAAAGTTTAGTTCCTTTTGTCCATCGTATTGATTGTGACCATCCTCGTTTGATTTTACGTTTGCTTGATAAAGAAATGTTGGTCTCTATAAAGTGACGTGACCGGCTTCTACACACGTTCTGTTAAAAAGATCACTATACACAGTTTTGACAATCGCATTGACTATGGAAAAGATTTCATTGTGCAGAAAGTGATGTCTTTAGGCGATGTTGATATATTGCTCTATGGTGACATTTATGCGAGGAAGTCTAATCTGTACCCAGAAATTATTAGTGTTCATGAACTTTATATCTTTCACAACCAACAAAATCCAGAAATTGTGAGATCTCCTTAGGGTATAGAACTCATTTTTTTAAAGGAAATGCTGAAGTGTAGATCGTAGTAGGAGTATGTCTTTTTTAACGGGGTATGTAATGACAACTTCGAGGGTGGTTTCACACGCGGTTTGTACACAAGAAACTGTATAAATGGTTATTTCTTAACATCTGTTGATCTCTTAGATTTTGTACCACGTTAACTTTAAGATACTAGAAAGGTTTGAATCGGATTTTTTGCGCCTTGTGTTATGTATAAATGACCAGAGTAACAGGCTGCATTTCATTCCAGTTCATACGTTCAAATTACGAATTCGTTGTTAAACATTTTTGGAGTCAGCAATACGTTCAACAATGTATTTTTTCCAAACTATCAGAAGATGTTCAGGACCAGATATCATTAGCTGAAGATATATTACATGTGAATGTCAACTAAGCTATTATTCCATTCAATAGAATTGTAACAGATTAAGCTGAATGTGAAGAAAAAGAGAATGCATTTTCCAATTGCAATGGCCAAGAATATACAATATCTAAATGTAAAATGCACATATTAATCAGAATACTTAGAAAACTGTTGCAAAGGGAAGATAGATTTGAGTTTTTCTATTGCAAGGCGTGGATGCAAGAATTTAAATTAAAGGGAAAAAAAGAAAAGTGCTTAATGATATATTCTGAAAAGAACTGATCAATTCCATTTACATTCAGAAGTCGTTATGGGAATATGTTCTTAAAAGAACTAAAGGGAGAACTTCAAATAATGTTCCTATATATGAATGGTAACAACATTTCAGAAATGTGTTGAAAAAAAAAAGAAGAGAGGGGGAAGATATCATGAAGAAAACCACATGAGGATGGACATGAAATACGTATAAATGACACCCATATCTAAGGAGGCGACCTTGCTTGCTGAAAATAAAAAAAGGAAAAGTTTATTCTGCTGGAGCAAATGGCATGTTTTTAAATGACTGTTTCAAGAGTTCTGGAGAATATAGCTTGGATTCTTTTAATAAAGCTGTTCAATTTTCTGTTTGGTTCTAGAATATATCCCGATTAATGGAAAGAATCTATATTTCTACCTTTATTTTTAAAAAGGGATGTCGATGATGTGAACAAATGTAGACGTATTTCTGGAGTAACGTTTGTAGTAAATGGTATCATTCCGTTATCAATAGTAGAGATTAGGTCAATGCGTACGCATTTTAATTATATAACTGGAGAACATCAAGCCAGTATAAGAAAAACGTTATTCAACAATTGACCGTATATTCAAGCTATTAGCTGCTTTAAAAAAACAAACAAAACAACAACGTGTCAATAATCAGATGTTGTAGGTTGTATTTGCTCATTTTGAAACAGGCTTTTGGTTCCATGTCTTGAAAACTTTTACAGCTTATTTTGATGGAAAATGGAGTCAACGAAAAAGTATATTGGTGTGTCAAAAACAAGTACAGTGAAGTAAAAGGAAGAATATGAACCGGGTGTGGCCCAACCCCCCTAGAGTGTCAGGAGTTAAGGGCCGAAACACTTGCTTGAAGGGGGCTTCTCTTCTGAGGACTCTCTGCTGCCACGCTCTCCACGAGTTTCTTCTACTGATGCATGGGTAAACCATTGACTTCCGGGAATAGGCCGGAGGACGTCCGGGAAAGACCGGAGGACACTGGGAAAGACCAGAACCAAGGGCTCTGTGGGCTGGCTCCCCACTTTGCCTTCAACATGTGGCTACTAAAACAAGAGGAAAAGATGCTCCCAGGATTCACCGAAAGGGGGAGAGAATGATGATCCATCGGTGCTCAACCAATCACGACTGCAAATCCCAAACGGACTATGAACATGGACCAAATGGAATATCCATGTGTCTCTGGAAAGCGTTTCGCTACCACCCGTGGCATGAAGATCCACAGAACAAAGATGGGATGTGTGAAGACTCATCTGATGAGCAGCAGCGCACTGCATCAGCAGATAAGACGTCGGAAGACCAAGGCCAGGATTTAAACCACAGTGCCAAGGACATCCACGCTGTTGGTTCGGATGAAGAATTTGCACAGGCCCTCGATGCCAGGCGCCTGAAACTCAACCTGCCACGAGCAAATGAAACTAAAGATTGGGAAACTGGATGCAAAAATCGTCCAAAGACTCGATGCACTGATAGGGAAAAGCACCCTGGAACACAAACTAGCCACATATGGGGACATTGTGTATGCCAAATGTAGAGACGCCTATGGAGCAAAACTTCCTAAAGAGAAAACACCTCCAAAGAAATCCAGACGCCAAGAAGAGATGGACAAGATCAGGGTCCAAAAGGAAAACCTCAAGAAACAAATGAAGACCGCGCTGCCAGCTGAAAAACAAGGCTTGGAAAAACTCTGGGAAGACCTGAAAGCAAAACACAGTGCCCTCAGCAAAGCGGAATCTACGAGGAAGAGGAAGAGCAAAAAGAAGAAGACACAAGAGCGCTTCTTCAGATACCCCTTCCAGTTTGCCAGAACTCTGAGCAGCCAAAAATCTGGGACCCTAAGTGTGGACAAAGAAGTTCTTGAGCAGCATCTGAGCAAAAACATACTCTGACTCACAGAGTAAAGCACCACTCGACATTCAAGGTCTGGTGTGGCCAACCAACCCCAGGAACAGTTCAATGACAAGCCTCCAACGCTGGCGGAAATCAAGAAGGTTGTCGACAAAGCCAGAGCCAATCATCACCAGGGCCAAACGGAATACCTTACCAGTTGTACAAGAAATGTCCCAAGGTGCTGGAGTGGCTCCACAGGCTGCTGCGATCAGCTTGGAGAAACCAGAAGATCAGCGGCCAGTGGATGACGGCAGATGGTGTGTACATCCCCAAAGAGCAAAACTCAAGTGACATCAGCCAGTTCAGGCCAATATCACTACTGAACGTTAAAGGGAAAATCTTCTTCTCTGTCATGGCAGCAAGGCTGACCAAGTACCTCATGGAAAACAGTACTTGGATGTGTCAGTCCAGAAAGGTGGCATCCCAGCGTGGCTGGCTGTGTAGAACACGCCACAATGATCTGGGACGCAATCCAAAGAGCAAAAACAGAAAAGAGAGACCTGGACGTAGTGTGGCTTGATCTGGCAAACGCATATGGATCTGTACCCCATGAGATGATACAGTTGGCTCTTGAGATGTACCATGTGCCAAAGAACATCCGCGACATGCTCAAGAAGTACTTCAATGGCTTCTCAATGCGCTTCTCTACCAAGGAGTACACAACAGATTTGATCAACTTGGAAGTGGGCATTGCAATGGGCTGTGCGATTTCCCAATACTGTTCGTGTTGGCAATGGAAGTCATCTTGAAAGCAGCAACAAGCAACGCAAGACAAACAGACCTTGGTGATGGATACAAGATGCCCCCTCTCAAGGCCTTCATGGATGACACTACAGTGATTTCATCCAGAGAAGACGAGACACGTCATGTGCTGGAGAGGCTGGATGACATAGTTGCCTCATCCAGAATGAAGTTCAAGCCAAAGAAATCACGGAGTCTCTCACTGAGGAAAGGAAAAGTGGCCGAATCTGTGGTCTTCAGTGTTGCCAACCAGGCCATTCCAACAGTTTCAGAAGAGCCAGTCAAGAGCCTTGGAAGATGGTATGATGATACGCTGAAAGACACACAAAGAGCAAAAGAAACCAAAAGATGTCGGAAGAAGGCTTGGAGACCATTGACCAGTGTGGGATCCCTGGCAAATACAAGGTCTGGTGTCTGCAGTTCATGCTGATACCAAAGCTCCTATGGCCTCTGATGATATACGACATCTGCACCAGCATAGTGGAGGCAATGGAATCCAAAATCAACAAGTTCACAAGGAAATGGCTTGGTGTCCCACCCTGTCTGACTGACATAGCGCTGTACTGTCGCCAAGCAAAGCTGAAACTACCACTGAAATCCATCCTGGAGGAATACAAAGCAGGGAAGATCAGACTTCAAAGCATGCTGGAGGACTCAGGAGACAAGGTGGTAGAAGCAATCAAGCCCCAGCTGAAGACAGGCAGAAATGGAAAGTTCAAGAGGCGATGGATTCTGCAAAAAAAACGTCTCAAGATCAGAGAAATAACAGGACACACACAGACCAACAGACAAGGACTGGGAATGACCAAAACTGAATGGTGGTCAAAGGCCAAAGGAAAAAAAGAGACATGATGATTCAGGAGATGAGAAAAAAGAAGACCAAAAAAGACTCCAAAAAGCAGTCCAGCAGAGCCAGCAAGGGCAATGGACAACGTGGGAGAATGCACTCCAAAGAAGTCTCACTTGGAATGACATTTGGCACATTGCCCCTCTCAGGATCAGCTTCATTCTCAGATCTGCATATGACCTTCTGCCCTCAAATGCAAACCTGGTGAAGTGGGGAAAAACAGACGATCCTTCATGCCCCGTCTGCCATGGAAAACAAACAGTGGAGCATGTCCTAGCTCATGTAAAGTAGCCCTGGCTCAAGGAAGGTACACATGGAGGCACAACCAAGTGCTCAAAGAGATTGTACAAGTAGTCTGGGCTAGTACCAACACCACAAAAGGGAAAATCAGGACTCCAAAAGCACCTGCAACACATTCTTCACGGCAGGAGGCAGCGAAACATGGCCAAGAACAACAGTGCCACTCGGAACATGCAGGCAGAGTCTGCTGGACGGGGCAGATGACTGGGAGTGCACTGCAGACCTCCCAGAATGGAAGAGTCACCCAGAGATCATCAGTAAGAGTGGCATGAGACCAGACATAGTAGTCCACTCTCAGTCAACCAAGCAGCTGATCATGATCGAGCTCACGGTGCCATATGAGAACAGAATGGAGGCAGCTCAAATCTACAAGACTGAAAAGTATGCTGATCTGGCAAACAGCCTGAGGAGAGAAGGCTATCAGGTCAAAGTCCTCACTGCAGAAATTGGAGCTAGGGGGTTTGTGGGAACGTCTGCATACAGCCTCATGAAACAGCTCTCAGTTGCAGGGAGGGAAAAAAAAAGAGCCCTGAAAGCAATGGCAGAAGCAGCAGAGAGGTGTTCAAGCTGGATCTGGTCAAGGAGGAACAAAAGTGAACTTCATAAGGCTTAAATTTCCTACAAATATCAGGTGTCCCTGTGGCTCAGTGGTTAGTGCGCGAGTCATTAAGTGGAAAATGAGCATGTCCAGAGGGCATGGGCTCGAATCCCAGCCATGGCTCGTCCCGAGGTGGGAAAAAAAAAGGGGCAGCAGAGGGACATCCAGAGTCATGAACCAGGTGTGGCCCAACCCCCCTAGAGTGTCAGGAGTTAAGGGCCGAAACACTTGCTTGAAGGGGGCTTCTCTTCTGAGGACTCTCTGCTGCCACGCTCTCCACGAGTTTCTTTCTACTGATCAGGGCAAAATTATCAGACTCTTTTATGTGTTCTCAAGACAGTAGAGAAGGGGATACATGTGGCCCAGTATTGTTGTCTTCGTTCATGAAAGGGTTAGCCCTGGAAATAATTGAAAATGTAAGGCATGGAGTGCCTTTTGGTCTTATAGAATGGTTTGATACACTATTTGCTGATGGTATTATATCATTGTCCATAATAGTAATTGTTCTCTCCAACTAAATTGTTTTAACTCTGCGGCAAAAAGTCTTGGATTACAAGTTATACGAAGAAGACCAATATTATTGCGTTTCGTTAGGGAGAATACTTGGGCATACATTGAGAGATAGACGATGGGAATGAATAAGTCATTGTAGTCACTGTGTACAGATAGCTAGGAATATACAATACAACTGAATCAGCTTCAATTATACCTGTCAAAAAATCGTTAATAAAGCAAAGAGAGCAGCCATAGGCATCTTCACATTTTGTACAAATTGGATTGGTAATTCATATAGTATTTTATGAACCTGTTTGACTGAGAAGTTCAGCCAATTCTCCAGTATGGAAGTAAAATCTGGGCTTTCGAAAATGCAGATTTTAGAGAAAAGCTAACATATAGGCATTGAAGCATTTCTTAAATATTAACATGAGAACTTCAAATTATATGATTAATAAAACTCGGATGGTATCCACTTACCGAAACTTATACATCAAATGCATGAAATATGCGTTGAAGCCAACGACAATGGACGAAGATAGGTTACTTTTTAAAACGTACAAAATGTTAATGTTCTTGGATACTAATGACAAGAATACATCGGTTAGTTTTGACACTGCCTAAATTCTTATGGATTCCGGTTTGTTGGGGATGATTAGAATGTTTAAAATATACCCAGGTATTCCAACTGTTTTAAAGGCAGGATTATTGATTGCAGACGGCAAAATGGTATGGTCATATATAGCATAAGTGATACAGTTCTTACAGTATAGACTCCTTAAAACAACTGATCAGGTTGAACCCTATCTCAAGATCAAAATGAATCAATATGTTCTGAATACGTTCGCTAAGTTTTGGTTTGGCGTTTGTGATATGAGCTTGTCATCGTTTCAGCTATTACAAATAATGCCAAAGATGAATTGATAAGCCGTTTGTATGGTTTAGCTAAGAAGACGGAATTCTTTTGTTGTTGTTGTTTGTTGTTTTGCTGTTGTTGGGCTGTACTGCATGACATGATCTTAGAACAAAATGTATTTGGCTTAAGAACTTTACTATATCATGACATTTCAAGATAATATTACTGTTGTCGTGAGAAAAAAAAAAGAGAAATCCTCTCCAATCTTGTTATGGATACCCATTAAATAAAAAAAAAGGACTGTGTGCTGTTGTTCAGTGACTGAACTGTAAATGTTTTCATTGTTGCTATGGATATATTTATTTTCTTTTTCGTAAGCCCATGCGGCATTGTATAATTGTGCGAATACCCCTTTAGTGCGGGGCTTTTATACCAGTCAGGAAATCGTTAATAGATCAACGAGAGCAGCCATAGTCATTATCGCCAAAGCCTTACACTTGAAACAACAATCGTATTCGTATTCGTATTCATATTCGTATTCTCTCTCTCTCTCTCTCTCTCTCTCTCTCTCTCTCTCTCTCTCTCTCTCTCTCTCTCTCTCTCTCTCTCTCTCTCTCTCTCTCTGTGTGTGTGTGTGTGTGTATTTCTGTGTCTTTGTGTGTGTGTGGCTATGTGTATCTGTGAGTCTGTGTCTAAGTGGATTCTCAAAATGTATTTTTTTTAAATCTGAATGTATTCACTTGAAAATCAATATAAGGTAGTGTTCTTATCCTTTGTGAACTCCCAGTTCTTATAGAACAGGGAGTACTTTACAATGGAAACAAAAAAATGCTGTCTGTGTGTCTGTCTCTGTGTCTGTCCGTCTGTGGTGAAAATGTGTTCCACTCGCTCCAGACAAAACTTCTTGCCGATCTTTCTGAAAAGTTTTTGGTATGTTCATTATGGGTCACGGATGATGCTCATTGTTATTTTACCGTTATAGCCGTTACTGACGGCTATAACGGCCCAGCACGGTTTTTATTTCCTTACTAATGGCTATAACTGCCCCGAACGTTTTTTTTTTTTTGTTCTTTATGGTATATCCTATAAAGTACTTGGCCGATCTTTCTGAAATCTGTAGTTATGTTCATTATGGGTCGCGGATGATGCCCAATGTTTTGTTTTACCATTATAGCCCTAACTAACGGCTATAACGGACCAAAATGTTTTTTTCTTCTTTATGGAATATCTCACGCGTATGCAAGATAAACTGGGAGTATGTTTATACGCTTTCTATCTTGTTATTTTGTTTGTTTATTTGTTTGTTTTTCTGTTTGTTTGTGTTTCCTTTTCTTTTTTATCGAATGGCTCCGCTCCATACTAGAATATGGTAGAACATGAGGAACTTACATAGCATCTGATTTACTGGCAGAAAAATAAATATGTTGCTTTGACAGGGAATTTTCCATTTTTAGCGCATAATTGATTGGCTAATTAATGTATATTTTCTCGTAAATATATTTTCCATATTTTTTTCAGATCCCGGCATTTATTGATTTTATATCAATACTTAATGCAAGTCTGTCACCGTATACCAAATGTCGTGTAGAGAAGACCATAGAAATAAAACACATAATACATCTGTAAACCGTTATATGCATCACGGTCCCTTGGGGGGTGTGTGTGTGTGTGTGTGGGGGGGGGGGGGGGGGGGGGGGGGGTGAGGCCTGTTGTTGAGATCTCCCTGCAAATGAAAGCGTCAATCGAAAAGGAAGAAGGACAACCCGAAATGTTAAAGGATTATCTCCTCTTGATATTCATCTAGACCCTATAAAATGTTAAACATTTTTTTTTATATAAAGCATCAGTTGAAAGTTCCAGAGGCTGTTCATGACTTAAACCAAAACAAGCAATTGCCTTTCCTCTCTGTCTAGATAAATGAGAAGGTTGATACAGAGGCTGCATAAATGCATTTGGATCTGATTCCACTCTCTCTCTCTCTCTCTCTCTCTCTCTCTCTCTCTCTCTCTCTCTCTCTCTCTCTCTCTTTCTCTCTCTCTCTCTCTCTCTGTTTGACATGTGCTTGTGCCATAAATCAATAACAGCTGGTGATTTATGTACTGTGCAGTGTTTGAAGTGCGTGTATGACATGTATCTGGCTTACAAGAATAAAAGAAAAAAAAAATCAATAATAACTATATTCATTTATCCATGTGTTTATGTATGTATGTATTTATTTGTTTATTTGTTATCGATTTTGTTATTGTTCATTTATTTGTCTATTCATTCATTCATTCATTCATTTATTATATTTATTCATTTAATTATTCGTTTGTTTCTTTGTTCACTTGTTTATTTGTTTGTTTATTTATTTATTTATATAATTATTCGTTTGTTTATATTTCTATAACATTGAAATAATTTTGGGAACCGAGCACTGGGCGAAAATCTGCAACAAATAACAAAGAAGCCTCGTGTTTCTAGAGATGGGTTTCCCGTTTACATTGCAAAGATTTCAGACGACTGCGGCTTTCTGCATCTGACCATGGTCTGTGTTTCTCTCTGCTCCTGCATAACTGAGAGGTGGTCTGTCATAATAGTAAATAGCATAAGCTGTTGTGGCGGTTGGCGCGGGGGGGGGGGGGGGGGGGGGGGGGGGGGGGGAGAAGGGGGGGGGGGGGGGGGAGGCAGCGATTATCAAAAATTGAAAATGGCTTTCCTGTTCATGGTGAATTTGTTCAGTTTCATGCAGTTGAAAACAAATGTTTTTCTGGTCTTGACGTCTACCAGGTTGTCAAAGTGCTGTCATTTTTTTGTCTTACAACAGCTGCACGACTTGTATGACGGGCTTTTAGCCATTACCGATGCGTATGACAGTCGGATATCCAATTCTCTGCCATTGGATGTATTCATTCAAAGGTGTGTGTGTGTGTGTGTGTGTGTGTGTGTGTGTGTGTGTGTGTGTGTGTGTGTGTGTGTGCGCGAGCGCGCGCGCATATTTACTGTTGATCAAAACCCCAGAACCCAAGGAATGAAATGAAGCATGTGACATGTGATAATATTGCTCTGATATCAAAGTATTGCTGATTTAAGCCGGACAATGAACCCACTTTTAACGAGTGTGCGTTATTTTTTTTTTTCAATTGCGATAACAAATACAAGACAGCATGCAGTAATTTTATGATGACTGAATAACAGGCATTTCACTCGGTTAACATGCATGAATTTGATTATCCATGTCTGTGTCAGCGCACAAGTTTCTCTTTGAAATTGAACACAAAACACAATTGGCTTTTCTCCTGCCCTGGCTGTCGACATTAGCTTTTGATACGATGTTTTTCATTAAAATAGTCTGTTGAAAGGAACTGCCAGATTATGGATCATTAATAAGATTTCGGAAAGGAAGTCTCAATTTCGTAAAATGACAATTTAGAGGGGGAAAAAAAAAAAAAAACCACCACCAGCAACAAACAACAAGCAAACACGAAAATCCCACAACAACAAACACAAACTGACAATGGCAAAGGGTGGAACAAAAAAAGCGACCGCAAGAGTTTGCTGACATCGTTATTTTAGCCTAATACTATACAAATATTTAACAAAAAAGCAAACAAATCTATCAACATTCTCAAACATTTGACGACAATTTTTCGATAACAGGAGAGTTGCAAAATACGAAAATAATGGTATTCAGAAAAGGAGGATTCCTGGGAGAAAAGGAACAGTGAAAGTATGGCATCTCAGTAGTCGATAGCTATAATTATCTATGACCACAGTTTGCAACCAGGCTTTAATTGACATATATGGTAGAAGCGCTGGCCACAAAAACTAGGGGAAAAAAACAACTCAGCAACTCAATAAACGAATTGGGAATTGATTCATATGTTTGCATGTAAATGTAAGTGGGCAGTCACCCAATAAAAAACGGTACTGACAGATCCCTGCTGTGCACAATGTATATTTCATTTGACGAGAGATGTATCTGATATTGGCAAGACGTTTGTAATCTGGCAGAAGATAGACTGTCCAGGAAAGTATAAATGCTAAATCAGCGACAGGAATTGAAACAAACAAACAAACAAACAAACAACAACAACAACAACAAACAAACAAACAAAAACAACCTGGGCATTTAGATGAGCCTCTTGTTATTTGTGAATGATTTGGAAATGTTTGGGCTGCAACTGCTTGTTGGTGATATGAACAATTTCATGTCACTGTTTTAGCCGGAGACAAGTAAGACAAGTCACGTTTTCTGTGCCATGTTTACCAGAGCAGATCACAGCTGATGCAAGAGGAGGAACTGATGTGGTTTGAACAACCGTAGAATTATATTGTTGAATAGACGAACATAATTCAGTAGCTAATATTTCAAGGATCGATCCGTCAATGGATGGGGGTTAGTAAACACTGGTTGAAATGACTGATGATCACAGCTGATCAATAACTAATTAAGACTGTGTGGGGATCATGATGGTCGATGATAGGTTGAGGAGCTTTATGGAAAATTGATAATTTACAGTTCATGAAGATATCATAAAAGGGGATGGCCGATAATGATTGATGAACAATGAGCATTCGAATTGTACAGTTCATGATGAGGGACGAATGAGGATGAAACCGACTGGATTCGAATGAAGAACTCCTATGACTTAATGATAATCAATAGACGATTCTTAATGTTGATCAATAGTCTATGCGATTAGTAATTAATTATCGTTGATTATACTCAATGAAATGCAAATGGACAGTTATTTTGGTGGTCACAAATGTTGTAAAGGTACTTGTTCCTATTTATGTTTACATTTTGATAATTGGTCATGGATTATGCTGGTAAGTTTCAATCATCGATTCAATGAAGACAGGTGTTAAAGCATTGTGATGGACATATATACAAATTCCGCACGCGCACACACACACACACACACACACACACACACACACACACACACACACACACACACACACACACACACACACACACACATGCGATGCAGACAAAATGGTGAATTTCTACAATTTGCCTGAACTCTGGTATCAATATGTGGAGGCACTCTGATTTATGTGTGAAAGGTATAAGTATGTTGATCTATCCCCTAGAAATGACATGTCTACATGTTTAGTCAATAAAACGCCACTCTCTCTCTCTCTCTCTCTCTCTCTCTCTCTCTCTCTCTCTCTCTCTCTCTCTCTCTCTCTCTCTCTCTCTCTCTCTGTGATAAAAAAAACGGAGCCGGTAAGGCTGTTTTGTGCTTTGTTCCTACGTACCTCCAAAAGGTTAGCTTTTTATGTCCATTTTGTTAATGATAATGGCATTAATTTACTTGAAGAATGGCTCGATGATTAATTGTTGCCTAGGGGTGTTTATGTTGCATTAAGTAGTGATTTACATTGCTGAACCACTAACACTTCACAAGATATATCTGTAAACGATGTGTTTGATGAGCTGTTCCGCAGCCACCCTCTCAATATCACGTGACAATCTTAAGACTGCATTTTGAATAATTCTATGCAAAAAAATGTTACCGAATGCATGCACTGTTGTAGATCTGTGCATTCTCAATGGCGTGTGTGAAAAGCAGACCTCTAAGGGCCATTATTATTCATACATTTCTGACACTGGCTGTAATATTGTCAAGTATTTTCATGTTTTCTAAAGAACTTCACTCTGTTGTATGAGTCATATAAAGCTGAATGTTTTAGGACGCATAGATTCTGACCATTTACCTACATCGCTTCTCGCTGCTCTTCCTAAAAGAAATACCACATATGACAGGTAGAAAAACATGTTATTGAAAAAAAAAAATCGTCTGGAATGATGGATATGCTAGTTTGTTTTGCGATGCGTTATGTATGATTAAATTCGTACAAAGATAGGTGCTACTGAGACTTTCTTAAATGTGAATATAAAATGAGCACTAAACATATTTAATGATTGCATGACAGAATATACGAACTGTGTGAGAAGATGTATACTTATGTATTAACAGTTGTAAAGCACCCTATGACTGGTATCGTCTAGAACGTGATGCTAGTAAAAGAAAAGCCATGATGTTATTATGAACCAGTTGTTGCACTTTCAGAACAATGGACAAAAACGCGTACTCATTTCCAAACCGGGAGTATAAGAATCTATTAAAAAGAACAGAGGAAGACTTCAGCAGTTCTTTACTTCAAAGTCTCGTGTGGTCTATCAACAGTCAAAACGAATTTTGGAGTTCTACACAGAGAATGTCCTTCAAAAGAAAACAGCGCAGGAATAACATCACTATTGATACATGGGTTCTGAATTTCCGGGCTCTACTACAGACTGATGTTAATAATGTGTGTAATGATGAAACACTTGATGTGAACAATGACAGTTATATGAACCGACCACTTACACAACAAATGCATTATTAGCGTGTAGAAAAAACTGAAAAATCACAAGGCAGCTGGCCCTGACGACATAATTGGTGAATCATTCAAACGTTCTGCTGATTAGATAATGGGATCCCTTATCTAGTAACGGTACGTTCCCAGAAAACTGGACTGCATCAGTTATTTTGCTTTTTTTTCTTTAAAGAAGGGTGATGCTAATGATACCAACAATGACATTGTACTACACTCTTTGGGATGATGATTGATAACAGACTGCAAGAATGGGTACAGGAAAACAACATCACAGGTGACCATCAAGCAGGCTCTAAAAAAGGGTCACTCTACCATTGACCACACGTTTACTCTGTTTGCGCTTATACAGAGAAGCAGTTATATATATATATATATATATATATATATATATATATATATATATATATATATATATATATATATATATATATATATATATATATATGAAGTTACACTTAGCTTTTATCGATTTGAAATAGCGTTTGATTCTAATAGCAGAAATTTCCTCTTTGAATGTAATACAAGTATGTAAAACAGAGTAAGAACCAGAGCTCGTTGTGGCGCACAACTTACTGGCTATATTCATTGTACTAGTGGAGTCGACCATGGAGATGTATGCAGCTCTATCTTATTTCCTTTGATCTAGTTGCAAAAGTGAGACGACTGCAGGCGGAAATCTAAACAAATCTTGACTAAATGTTAGCGAACCGCCCAGAGAAACGTGAACAAACGAGTCACAAGACAAAAGACGACGCGTTTCGACCCCTAGGTCTTCTTCTTGCCTGGGCGGTTCGCTGACATTGATTGAAGATGTATTTCCTTTGTTTATAAATGAGTTAGCTCTTAATTTAAACAAAGAAAACAAATATGAACATGGTGCTTTATTGTGATTTGACGCTTTGGGATTTTTTATTCATCTGTTAGCCGACGTTGTTGTTTTGATGTCTGAAACTGTAACAGAGTTATAAACACAGCTGAATGGCGTGCACGGTGCAGCTAAATCTGTGCAGTTGAAAGTCAAAATGCGAAGAGGGATATCACAGTATTGCGTAAAGGTGGTGTGCGGACGATGGTATTAACATGCCGGGTGTCCATACTATAAATATTTAGATATAATGTTCTGAACACGCTAAGGTTTTGTAAGTGTGTGCTATGACCTTTGAAATGAAGCAGAAAAAATGATTTACTTTGCGTCGTGAAAAAGTTAGCTATTCTTAATAGTTTTTTCATTTTACGTTATTTATAAAACTCTTTCACACTCAGATTCAACCAGTTGGAAAGCACGGCTCTGAGCTATGACGAGCAGAAAAAGTGGAATTGGAATTGCATTGCGGATCGGTTAATATGTTTGCTCTTAAAAAGGTTTCTAGGTATAGACAGACGGACTCCAAACGATCTTATTTACTGTGAAACTTGTCAATTCCCATTTACATTATTTCTGCTGTCAGGTGTATCTGCTACTGTCTCAAACTGATACACAAATGGAGGACTTTGAAATTCCTACAAGGGCCTACAATGTGTGTGTGTGTGTGTGTGTGTGTGTGTGTGTGTGTGTGTGTGTGTGTGTGTGCTAAGACCTTTGACTCAAATACTAAAGGTGAAAGTAATCAGTGGCCAAAGTGTGTGTTTGTCACTTTGAATATCGATTTTAATTTGTTTGGATGAAAACGTACTTGACATAAATATAGATAATTACCAAAAACATGAAACAGCAAGACTCAAATTAGGAATATCTGCACTAATCATCCATTATTTGAGAAATCGAACATATGATATTGTGTGATTTGCTTTGTCCTTTTATCTAAAGAATAACATGGAACCGAATTAGACTTCGTCCTGTGTCACCAATATCGTATGAGCTCTAGAGAAAACTTTATAAGCCGAAATATCACAGACAATCATCTTGGATTAAAATGCGCGCGCGCTCACACACACACACACACACACACACACACACACACACACACACACACACACACACACACTCTCTCTCTCTCTCTCTCTCTCTCTCTCTCTCTCTCTCTCTCTCTCTCTCTCTCTCTCACACACACACACACACACACACACACACACACACACACACACGCGCGCGCGCGCGCGCACTCACGCACGCACTCACACACACACACACACACACACACACACACACACACACACGCACACACACACACACACACACACACATACAAGAGACGTCCCTTGACCGTCAAACTGAACGGACGTGTTTCTGCTGAGCTCTCGTCGCTGTCGCACTTGCAAGTAAAGCCCAGTTCTCTCGTGCGAACGATGGGTTGTGAAGTCAACCTTTATCGGGCAAGAATTGGACACTTCGCTTTTGTGTTGAACACTCTACTGGCGAGAAGAGCGGAGAAAGCAGCAAAACGTGTAAAAGGATTGAAAATGAACAGTTACTCTGCTGCCATTGCCTTTTCCACGCTACTCGTGTTGTTGATGATAGGCGGCGTTGAGCAGCAGCTATCCTGGACCTGACACCAAGCAAAACAAGCAAAACCTGCGTCAAGCCAAGATTTCCAACACGGACAGTCCTTCGACTACGCACCCCCCGAACTAATGACAACGGAAACATCGAGGAAGGTAGGTAATTTCCGATGATGAAAATGCTGCGAGAAATGACAGAGAAAATGAACTCTATGGACAGCAAAATGGACATGTTGAACAGCAAAGTTAATGACCAGTTCGAATCAGTCACGAAAGAATAAAGAACTGAAGGAGCGAATTATCCAGCTAGAAGAGAAGATGGATGACATGGAAGGAAGAAATCGAAGAAACTACTACTCTTTCACGGAATTCCCCAACCGGACGGACATACTGAAACCTGGAATGACTGTGAAGAGGCAGTGAAAGTGTGATAAAAGGCAAGATGGGGGTACAAGACGAAGTGAAGATAGAACGTGCTCACAGACTGAGAGGAGATAAAGCCCCTCACCCCATTATCGTTCTCTTCAGCAGCTACAAACAAAAAGAAGCTGTGTTCTCGGAACGTGCCAAGCTGAAGAATCAACCAAACCTATTTGTGTCGGAAGATTTTACTCCAAGAGTGAGAGAGAAACGACGCCAGCTGCTACCTTTTCTCAAAGACACCAAGAAGAACGGGAAGAAGGCCCACCTGAAGTTTGACTCTCTTGTGGTGGAGGGAAGACCTACTCCTATGACAGCGAGAGAAACCAACTTCAGGAACGAGGACGGAGATGAAGGGCGGCCAACAGCAGACTTTCCAGCACTGGAGAGAATCGGAGGAAAAGAAAGGATATCCTTTTGACACCTCTGATAATACTAACCACTCCGGAAAAAATCTGTAAGTCCACGCTCAAAAGTTCAATATTGTAATAAATATTTCAAAAACTGTAAAGATAACGAACAAATGAAAAACATGATCAGTGACAATGATGGAACTAATGTCACAAGTAGAATTGACAAAATATTCAGTCATACAGTCATAAACAGAATAATCAGTACACATGTTCTTCAGATAAAGTGTAATAAAAGATAATGTTACACTGACTGCACAAAGAAAATTGGTGATACTACTGAAGATCTTCATAAAAACTGTGAAGAGGAGACAGAACAGTGTGAACGAGACCAATTTAACTGCAACCTTAAACTTATGGCGTGGAATGTTCAAGGTCTAAGGAATAAGTTGAAGAGTAAATCCTTCATTGATTTTTGTAAACAATTTAGAATTTTTTCTCTCTCTGAATCTGGTCTTGTAAAAAAAGAAGATATTGAAAATGCTTTTTTCTGACTATAATGTGTATTTTTCTCCAAGATCAAAACGTTTAAAAGGGGGGCTGGTTGTTTGTGTTGAGAAACTGTTCAGCCAGGGGGTGACACGAATACTTGAACATATAAAGGATAAGGTTTTTCTCAAATTTGAAAAATGTCTTTTTGGTTTTTCATTTGATTTCATTGTTGGCTTTGTATATATCGCTCCAGAAAATTCTACTATTTATGGTGAAGATAATCAAACGGGCATTGAACATTTGGAGAGTAACATTGAAGAAATCTCGCAAAATTCCTGATCTGCCTGAATTTTATCTGGAGATTTCAATGCACGGATGGGTAGTCTTTCCGATCTTGAAGGAATGTTCCAAAGTAAACACGTGCAACCGTTAATAGATATTGACGAGTTTTTTTTTTATGGAAACGGACAAACCATATAAAGAAAGAAAATCTAAAGATACGATTTCAAATAAATTTGGACGGAAACTTTTGGACATTTTGAAAGAATATAGCCTATTTATTGTAAACGGTCGCAAAAACTGGTGACTCGGAGGGAGAAATAAAAATGTACTGCAAATAGGGGTATGAGTGTGGTGGACTGCTTTATATGTTCAATGCCATTGTTTGATAAAATCATTGACATGTTTGTTCTGAATAGAAGTGAATCAGATCATTTTCCAATTGTATCGATATTAGATTTTTATGAAAAAAATACATTTTAATGGTACTGAAGATATTGCCCTTGAAGATAAAGTCAGATATTTTTTATACTGAACAGTACTCAGCAAATTATACAGAATATATCCAAGAAAATGCAATTCTGTATTTACACGTTTTCACAATGCTTTGGAAATAGATGTTGATTCAGCGTCAGAATGTATTATTTCATTCATGCAAACGGCAGCTGAGAACATGAAAGCAAAACAAAGGATTCATGAGTCAAGCTCACAGCCACCTTGGTGGAATCATGAATGTGAACAAGCGAAACAAGATAAACATAAACTACTGAAACAATTTAGAATGACAAATCAACATGAAGATCTGAACAACTATTTAGATAGCAAGAAAGCTTTCAAAGAGCTATGCGAATCTAAACAAAAACAGAAAACGCAAAAAAAAAACACAATAAATGAGCTACATACGACTTGTCAGGAAGTTAATTCTAAATGTTTCTGGAAAAAAATTAGATCATTGACAAGTCAAGAAATTATGCTCCTTCCATTTCTCTAAAACGAGTGGTTCCAGTATTTCCAATCCTTATTCAATTCAGAAATGGTTGATCATACTGATTTCTTAGCAGAGGTTAAAGACAAACTTGAAAAGCATGAAGTAAATGCATGTGATGAATGTTTAACATTTGAGTTTGATGATAGGATTTCTGAAGAAGAGATACATACAGCAATTAATAAAATGCAAAAAGGGAAAGCTCCAGGACCTGATGGTCTCCCTACAGACTTCTTCTTTCATGCAAAGGATAACATAGTTGAATTTTTATGTCCTTTATTTAACAGAGTATTTGAAAGTGGAGAGTATCCTGAGAGCTGGACAAAGGCTGTTATATATCCTTTGCACAAAAAGGCAGTCGAAAATCAGTAACTAATTATAGAGGTATCTCATTACTTAATGTCATTAGTAAGATTTACAGCCTAATAATTAATGAGAGGTTGACAAGATTTTGTGAAGAGACTAATAGTATACCCAAAGCACAAGCTGGCTTTCGTAAAGGCTATAGTACAACAGACAATATTTTCATACTCCAATCATTGGTCCAAAAATTTTAACTAAATCAGGAGGTCGATTTTATGGATTGTTTGTAGATTTTCCAAGGCTTTTGATTGTATTCATAGAGAAAAGATGTTATATTTGTTATTATCTAAAAGGTATTCATGGTAAGATCTTTAGCACTCTAAAAGCTATGTATAAAAAGGTGAAAGCAGCAGTGTGCGTTGGAAATAAGATAACAGAATACTTTGAATGTATTTCAGGTGTGAGACAAGGATGTGTTTTAAGTCCTCTGCTGTTTTCTATATTTCTTTCAGAACTTCAGACAGAATTGTTAAATTGTGGGGCAAGAGGAGTTGATATTTTTGCAGACACATTTGCAATTGTTTCACTAATGTATGCTGTTGGTATTATTCTTGTCCGGATAATGTTATGGACCGTCAAAGAAAAATCGGCTGTTTTTAGAAAAGTATTGTCAAAAATGGGGATTGTCAGTGAATATGGATACGACAAAAGTTATTGTTTTCAGAAATGGTGGTTTTATTAAGAAGAGTGAAAAAAATGAACTTTGACCAAAAGGAGATAAAAGTTGTATCATCTTATTGCTATCTAGGAATTAATTTCTCTTCAACACTAAACTGGACAAAATGTGTAGAAAACTTGAGCAGTAAAGCATTAAAAGCAGTAGCAGGTATAAAAAGGTTATACTTTAAACTTGAAACCATTCCAACCGTAACTGTCTTTAAAATATTTGACATGAAAGTAAAACCGATTTTGTTTGTACGGGTCAGAGATTTGGGGTTATGAAAGTTATGAGGTGATTGAAAGGGTACAAAATAAGATTTGCAAAATGATACTGGGAGTTGGACGAGATGTTAGAAATAACATAGTTCTTGGAGAATGTGGTAGATTTCCCATTTTATTGATACTTACGTACAGATAATAAAATACTGGTGTAGAATTCTACATTTAGCTGATCATAGATATCCTAAGCAATGTTATAAAATGTTGTTAAATCAAGACAGAGCTGGTCGAAAAAACCGGGTCACAAACATAAGAAATATTCTGTGTAGACATGGTTTTGGTATAGTGTGGGAAATGCAAAATCCAGGTAATATTAATCTGTTTTTGATATCGTTTATCGTAGCTAGACTACAAGATATATATCGCCAAAACTGGCACGAGGCAGTTTCTTCAGTGGGGGATTATGTTTTATATCACCCTGAGATTGTTAAAGCGACACATATATTTCAGATCTGGATAATGTTAAATATAGACATGTAATATGTTTACTGAGAAGTAACAGTATTGCTCTTAATGGCGTACCTCGATTCGGCAAACTATCTACAGACTGTTTTTATAAACAATGTGAAGGAAATCATGTTGAAGATTTGACCCATTTCCTTTTGAAATGTCCAAGGTATACACTGTTACGGCATAAATATATACCTCCTTTCTATTATCGTTTTCCTTCCACAACGACATTGCAACTGTTAATACTAAAGTTAAAGGGAAAATCATCACTGAAGAAGACCGCCATTTTTGTAACTGAATGTTTGAAAATACGAAATAATGTTTAGAAACAGTGAATTCTATTTCAGGAGTCATGTGTAAATCTAAGAAATATCTATTTGCACATGTTTAGTACAACTGTTAACGTGTCTAAAACAGTAATGTCAGTAGATATCCCTTGAAATGAATTATCATTATCAAAAACCTTGTACATACATTTTGTTTATGATATGTCCTACATGAATATTGTTTCCTGTAAAAAGACTTCTCAATTGCTGCATTGTAATATTCGGTATCTCTCTCTTGTCCATATGGGTTAAATGGCCTTGAAAAGACTGAATTAAACTATTGTTATTGTTATTGTTGTTATTGTTATTGTTATTGTCACACACACACACACACACACACACACACACACACACACACACACACACACACACACACACACACACACACACACACACACACAGACTCACGCGCGCGCGCAGGCATGTACGCACACGCGCACGCACGCGCGCACACCCACCCACCCACACGCACGCACGCACGCACGCACACACAGAGAGTTGGGTTTACCCATTTTTCATATGCATTTTTACAACAGTATAATACACCCAAATAATATATGTTTAGGCACGCCGTGTAATGTCAGTGATTTTGTTTTGTTTGGTGTCTTTCCTTCAACATTGGGAAGTGACAGGCCACCCATTAGAATCATTATTTGTATTCTATGTTTGGCCTTGAAAAGACCCGCAACATTCTTCACGGCAGGAGGTAGCGAATCATGGCCAAGAACAACAGTGCCACTCAGAACATGCAGGCTGAGTCTGCTGGACGGCGCAGATGACTGGGAGTGCACTGCAGACCTCCAGAATGGAAGAGTCACCCAGAGATCATCAGCAAGAGTGGGCATGAGACCAGACATAGTAGTCCACTCTCAGTCAACCAAGCAGCTGATCATGATCGAGCTCACGGTGCCATATGAGAACAGATTGGAGGCAGCTCAAATCTACAGGACTGAAAAGTATGCTGATCTGGCAAACACCCTGAGGAGAGAAGGCTATCAGGTCAAAGTCCTCACTGCAGAAATTGGAGCTAGGGGGTTTGTGGGAACGTCTGCATACAGCCTCATGAAACAGCTCTCAGTTGCAGGGAGGGAAAAAACCAGAGCCCTGAAAGCAATGGCAGAAGCAGCAGAGAGGTGTTCAAGCTGGATCTGGTCAAGGAGGAACAAAAGTGAACTTCATAAGGCTTAACTTTCCTACAAATATCAGGTGTCCTAATGGCTCAGTGGTTAGTGCGCGAGTCATTAAGTGGAAATGAGCATGTCCAGAGGGGCACGGGTTCGAATCCCAGCCGTGGCTCGTCCCAAGTTGGGAAAAAAAGGGGCAGCAGAGGGACATCCGGAGTCATGAACCGGGTGTAGCCCAACCCCCCTAGAGTGTCAGGAGATGAGGGCCGAAACACTTGCTTGAGGGGGCTTCTCTTCTGAGGACTCTCTGCTGCCACGCTCTCCACGAGTTTCTTTCTACTGTTTTGAACGGCTTGCCCATTCAATACAGATAATCATAGAAATTCAAATCTGTTGTTTGTAACAGCGTGCATGCATCCATACAAATCTATACATGTAACCGAATTAAAGAAATCTAAATCTGATATTTTTTACAGCGTACATGCATCCATGCAATTCCATACACATACACTGATGTTGTCAAGTTTACAGATAGAACGAGGACAAACCTTCTAAGTAGTAAACCTGCTATAGACAAAGGAAGTATTGGTGCCATCTGCCCAGGAGTGGACTACCTCCTGAACCAGAGCAACACAGACGACATGTTCCTGTGGGTCAATGCATCAGATTGTGAAAACAATGTACCACAGTTTACAGCTCACCAGGGTGTGGTGTATGGGGTGTGTGAGGGTACCACCTTTTTCTGTAAAATGTCTGTAAAGGTCATGCATGGTGGTTTCCGGGTTCATCTGAAACGCTTAGAATATGAGTGCAGTTCCAGTCAATGGGAGGTACGGATTGGTCATACAGCAGACGGCCAGTGTTATGGATGCGTTGTTAGCTGCATGTCGCATTCTCTCAAAGAAATGATATTTGATATAAGAAAATATGACTTGCGTCTATCTAATAGGAATTATCCCATAGCGAGTTTGTCAATTGAAAACATGACAAAAACTAACTTAATAGTGAAATACATCACGGGCCACTCCGGGTATATTGTCGTGACAAAACTTGTAACCTTGAGGAGTGATTATTCTTGTAGGCATCATGATCTGGAAATATCACCAAGATCTGCCTTACTTTTAAGTATTAAACAGTCATGGTATATGGACGACATTTCGCATTGCATTGATATGCGGTTCACTTGCAGAAACCAAAAGACGGCTGGGAAATGTTTTACAAACATTAACACCAGAGTTTGCGATCCCGCTCATCTTCTGTTTATACCAGATGTTCGAATTGTTTATGGAAGACAGTGTGGATGCATATACGCTCGCTATATTAAAGCATATTTTTCTGTCATTTCTCAGCGCGATGCACCTCAGCAGCTGCCTGGTGGTTTGTTTAACTGTTCTTATGGCCATTACACTAAACTTCAGGATCACTTGCACTGTAACCTAAAGCCAGAGTGTGAGGATGGGCGGGATGAAACAGAACATTGTTCGTTTAGTAGTTCTGGCTGTCAAGGGTTGGTGGCTTCACGTAACAAATGTTACTTATTGTTAAGTATTCCTGGGTCTGTATCTGTATCATACATTGAACGTGAGTGTCAGGCAAAAAGTGGAAGACTCGCTTCCGTAAAAACCAGGAGGGAAAAGAAAGACTCTCTGCATATCTTTGAAACTTATCACAGTTTTGTTGTTCTTGTTGGATTCACAACGGGATGGCACTCCCAACCTTTTACGTACAGCAAAGTTAGTATGTGGTATGACAACACTGTGGCCTACAATGTGGATCACTTTCGTTCCTTTGCAGGTAGTAAAAGTTCAGCAGAGTATGTACTTAATTCAATGAAACTAGAAACTCCTAAGCTTTTGGAGTTTGTAACTCTTGCTTTGTGTGAGAGTAAATCACAAGAAACTAATGTGAGTTCTCCTTGTGTTTTATTGACTGAATCAGACTCGACTCCATTTATGTTCACCAACACTCGACAGTTTTTATCTGTACGCTCTGACGGAAATGTTTTGCATCAATTCTTGATGTGTAATCAACACAGTTATTCTGGTAGTGCTGCGACTTCACAGTGCTACGTGTCGGGAGACATGAATGGTCACCATAACTATACAAAGTCTGGTAAAGGAAAGGCTGACAGTGGCATGTTTACATGTGATGATGATGTTGACAGTGTGCATTTGACTCTGCTATGTGACTTTAAGGAGGACTGTCCAGATGCCAGTGATGAGTCATTCTGTGAACACCCCTCATGCTCCGGTTTCTGTGCTTGAGAGGACAAAGCATTTTAGACAGTCAACGCTGTAATGGATATTCTGATTGTTTTGACGATTCTGATGAGAGAGGCTGTATGAAGATCACACATTTTCGCAGTGATGCAGGTACACAACGCTTGCATATCAACTTAGATGGCACTGGTTACTTCACTCAGCAGATGATAAGAGATGATGAGCCATGTCCAGAGAGTCATTATCGTTGCACAGCAGAGTGGCTGTACTGTCTCCCTGTCTACACTCGGTGTAATGGATTGTCTGACTGTGTTATATGGAGAAGACGAGCAAAACTGTGAGAAGAAAACCTGTCCTGGGTTTTATCAATGTCAAGATTCCAGAGTCTGTGCTCATAGAGACCATCTATGCGATGGCTGGGGTCAGTGCCCACTGCGAGACGATGAGTTGATGTGTGATATGACCTGTCCAGAAAGTTGTCTGTGTCAAGGTCGTTCTTTCTTATGTAGCAAAACTTTTTTTGCTGAAATGTACCCTGAAGTTCGTTTTGTGGACGCCACAGGCACGGGAATGTTGTTATCGCATTTTGTTACAAATGTATATTTGATTCGATTGATTCTGTGTGACTGTTCTCTTTTCAATATTTCATGCATTGAACTGTACAACTTACAGCACCTTGACCTTTCAATAACCACTTAATTAGGCTTGAAGTGGCTGACATTCTCCATTTATGGAACCTAGGAACACTGTATTTGGCAAACAATCCCCTCAGTCAAATTTCAAATCAGCTTGGGAAGCACGTTAATTATGGATTAAGACGCGCGTGAGTTTATCAAATGCGCATTTCCATATTGTCAATACTTTATATCTCTGTATTTGTATCGTGTAAAATGGCTTAATTTTCCTTTTCTGCCATACGAATCATCAAGCCTACAGGCTTTACAAATGCTCCACAACTGACTGAAGTCGACATGCGAGCGAGGGAATCCAATTGAAACCTTTCCATGGGATTTCTTGTCAGAAGTCGTACACCTGAAAATCTTCTTTTCATCAGACTACAGATTTTGCTGTGATAACCTACTTCCTCCTCGTTCAGCCAGACTAAGATGTCTAGCACCTCACACCATACTTGCTTCTTGTAAAA
>JADBJO010000661.1:170000-175000 GCA_016801955.1 Conus betulinus | reverse complement strand
CCCTTCCCACACTCCATCACAACGTCAGCTACACCCTGACCATCTCCCTCTCCACCCTGTATCACAACGTCAGCTACTCCCTGACCATCTCCCTCCCCTCCCTCTATCACAACGTCAGCTACTCCCTGACCATCTCCCTCCCCTCCCTCTATCACAACGTCAGCTACTCCCTGACCATCTCCCTCACCTCCCTCTGTCACAACGTCAGCTACTCCCTGACCATCTCCCTCCCCTCCCTCTGTCACAACGTCAGCTGCATTCAGATCATCTCCCTTCCCTCCCTCTCTCACAACGCTAGGTATACCCAGACCAACTCCTTACCACGGTTTGTTACAGTAACAACACTCCCTTCCCACCTTCTGTCACAGCGTTAGATGCACTTACTCTGGATACAGGGGATTATCCAGCAGGCTGTACATGATCTGTTGGTGCTCTGTGAGATTATTGGAGTGGTTGGCGGATGTCGACATATCACACACAGTTCCCTCGAGGTCTGCAACGGAGTTCATCCCTTCTGGCATCTGCAAGATACCCCAAAGCGCAACGTGTTTAGCATACTGACCTCACGATGAACTTGTACGTTGATTTGGCCTCCATGTCATGACGAACCTGCATGCTGACAATGATGGTAAGTAGTGATATAGTTTGAGATCTTCCCTTATCTCCCTTCTTCCCTCATTCTCCGAGTCTGAATGGGCATACAGCGTAACACATTTAAGCAACGGGCACAAAGCCTTTCACATTAAAGTAATGGACACAACGCCTAACACATTAAAGCAATGGGCACAAAGCCTAACAATAAAGCAGTGGGCACAACGCCTAACACATTAAAGCAATGGGCACAAAACCTAGCACGTCAAAACATTTGCATTCGCATTCTCTTTCCTACTGCTCCTCCCAACCTCCCTCTGTGTGTGTGTGTGTGTGTGTGTGTGTGTGTGTGTGTGTGTGTGTGTGTGTGTGTGTGTGTGTGTGCGGGGCATACGCGCCTGTGTGTGTGTGTGTGTGTGTGTGTGTGTGTGTGTGTGTGTGTGTGTGTGTGTGTGTGCATGTGTGTTGAACGGGTTACAGTCAACATACAGTTATCACTAGTCCAGGTTTTCCTCTTCCACTGGCCCGAGATCTGAAGGAGAAGACTGGTACACACTGACCGCTCCCGTTCCGCATGGAGACGTTGAGCTCTGTGCCGTTGTTGGCGGGATGCATGCACAAGAGCTTGGCCGTGTCCCCCTCGGTAGTTACCTGACCCAGACAGCAAAGACGCGTGACAAATTGCCGACTGTCTGGTCACAATTTTTTCTTCAGTATGGATTGCAACTGACTGCTAAACTTTGAACATTGCTCTGTGGCATCTAATGTAATCGGCATCGGTTGTGAGTAGGATGCCGACCTCTTAACATTGGCCAGTCATATCTAAGTTCATTAGCATGGATCATAAATAGGATGCCGAACTTTTTGAACAATGGCCTGTCATATCCTATTTCATTGGCATGGATCACAAGCAGGGTTCCGAACTTTGAACATTGGCATGGATCACAAGCAGGGTTCCGAACTTTGAACATCTGATTTCATTGGCATGGATCACAAGCAGGGTTCCGAACTTTGAACATCTGATTTCATTGGCATGGATCACAAGCAGGGTTCCGAACTTTGAACATCTGATTTCATTGGCATGGATCACAAGCAGGGTTCCGAACTTTGAACATCTGATTTCATTGGCATGGATCACAAGCAGGGTTCCGAACTTTGAACATCTGATTTCATTGGCAGGATCACCAGCAGGGTTCCGAACTTTGAACATCTGATTTCATTGGCATGGGATCACAAGCAGGGTTCCGAACTTTGAACATCTGATTTCATTGGCATGGATCACAAGCAGGGTTCCGAACTTTGAACATTGGCTGTCATTTCTGATTTCATTGGCATGGATCACAAGCAGGGTTCCGAACTTTGAACATTGGCTGTCATTTCTGATTTCATTGGCATGGATCACAAGCAGGGTTCCGAACTTTGAACATCTGATTTCATTAGCATGGATCACAAGCAGGGTTTCCGAACTTTGAACATTGGCTGTCATTTCTGATTTCATTGGCATGGATCACAAGCAGGGTTCCGAACTTTGAACATTGGCTGTCATTTCTGATTTCATTGGCATGGATCACAAGCAGGGTTCCGAACTTTGAACATCTGATTTCATTATCATGGATCATAAGTAGGGTTCCGAACTTTGAACATTGGCATGGATCATAAGTAGGATGCCGAACTTTGAACATTGGCATGGATCATAAGTAGGATGCCGAACTTTGAACATTGGCTGTCATTTCTGAGTTCATTGGCACGGATACTGAATGGGATGCCGCATTCTGAACGTTGCCTCAAAACAGATTTGAACGGCAAGGATTACAAATGGGATCCCAGACTCTGATGAGTGTCGCGTCAAATCCACATGCATGGAATGAATAATGGGACCCCAAATTTTGAACATTAGCATGTCAGATCTACTTTCATTGGTATGGATAACGGATGGAACACCAAACTGTTGAACCTTGTTATATCAGTTCAACTTCCATCAGAATGGGCGATGAGTTGGACGCCGCCAATTTTGAACATTGTCATGTCAAATCTACTATCATCAGTACAGATAACGTATGGGATGCAAACCTTTGAGCATTACTGCATTACATCAATTTTCGTCAGCATGAATAACGAATGGGACGCCAATTTTTGAACATTTTTCTATCACATGAAATTCTTTTTAGCATGGTCAGCTACATGGTCAGAGTCCCTGCAGCACCACAGAAGAGGCACTGGCGAGGCTCGCTGCCAGAGGATCCGGCGGGAGTTCACCTGACGGCGATCTCCGTGTATATCTTGCTGGCTCTTAGGCCTTTCGTCCTCTGGATCGGATTCGTCAGGGAGACACGGCCGATAGTATCTGTGCTCTTGGGGGTCAAATAGAGACACACCACAGTCCATAATTCTGTGGTGTTCTCACCACCAAGGGTTCAAAAAAGAATCCACCAGCACCCCCAAAGCAGCCAGCAAAGGGTAGAAAATGAAACAAAACGAAAGTGTGGAGAGAAAAAAAGTTGCTGAAGAACTACAAACATGATAAAAAAAAGAGTATAAAATATAGGGGACAATCTTTGACCCTATGCATGAGGATTTATTCAAGGATGCAAGGGAGATGAGAAGATATGGAGCATTCTGAGTGGTCAGGTCTGCTGTTCAATAACCCTAGCATTGACAGCGGCTAAGAATTGTTAAGAACAACCTTTACTTGGATCTCCCAAGAGATGCAATCTCCCACTAATTGACTAAAGAATACAATGCTTCGCAATTAAGTAGTGGGGGAAAACAAGTGCAGGCTAACAATTCTTCCGTCATTATAGTAATGACTTGGCGAAGATATGAATTTTTTTAAAGGTGATGGGCGGGGGGGGGGGGGGGGGGGGGGGGGGGGGGGGTGAAGATGAAAAAAAAAAATGGGAACATGAACATGAACATAAATATAAACACACACACACACACACACACACACACACACACACACACACATATATATATACATATATATATATATATATATATATATGTGTGTGTGTGTGTGTGTGTGTGTGTGTGTGTGTGTGTGTGTGTGTAGTAGTAGTAGTAGTAGTAGTAGTAGTAGTAGTAGTAGTAGTAGTGGTGGTGGTGGTGGTGGTGGTGATGGTGGTGGGTGGTACCTCCCATTGAAGGCAAACTTTATATTGGAAAAGGCATCACACAAAGACATGCCTGACAATGTTGGTAAATGAGCTTAAGAGGTACACAGTCAAACAGCAGATGCTAGCTGGCTACTCTTCGTTCTCCACAAATACATTTTGCTTCGTTTTTTATATTTAGTTTTTAAGGCATCAAGTTTTATTTTATAAAATATTGAAATGAAATTCTGTGTATTGGTACATATTTTTTTTCACTTGTAAATGAGGAATGCTGTTGCATGTTCATAATAATTAAATGAGTATTTTTTATCAGCCACACAAAGCAACGTATTTTTTGTAGTGTTTTCTGAATCGGCACCAGGCGGTTTGCTTTAATAATTGATTGACTTCAGGTAAAGAAAAGGATATATTCAATACCGTGGCACACTTTTCATCTCTGGCTCCTCTCTTTGCGCATCTATCAGCTAGCTCATTACCCCAATACCACAAAGCGATGGAATCCAACGGAAGGTGTCATCAGTTCCTTTACATATCAAAACATGAATAAGATGGCATATTTCATTTACAAGAAAGTTATTCGAAACGGTATTTGGACATTTTATGGTTTTGCAGAACAGACATTGAATCCACACAAATAACTACTTTAAGTATTGATTGTGGCAAATCAATTAAATGTGACAACGCCATAATAACAGCTATCATTTCGGCGACAAATATTGATTTGCCTTTTCCGATGGAATATATCCTTTAATTCTTTTGTGATGGTATAACAAAGCAGAACCTGACTGATTATCAGACAATAACCAACCATATGTGTAAACTTTAAGATGTTGAGGATATTTCACCTGTATATACATCTTTACAGAATAAGATAGAATATTTGGTTGGTCAGTTTTGCTCACATCAGTGTGATCAAGATCACATTGTGCCTTGTTTCTTTCCCAAGCTGGAGGAGAAATCAAGGCCACCTTCGCTAATGTCTCTCAAACTGACTGTTGACTCTTTCAAAATATTTTTTTCTGTACAAGAAATAATGGTAGAATATGACGAAATAGTCTGAGCGCTTTTTTGGGTAATGAGGTTCAGGCTTTATAGCAATCTCATTTTCGTTCACACCTGAGCGTTGAACACTTCATTACATATTTGGCAAGTGTTAGCTTTGTTTGTTCGTCTAATGGTAAAATATTAATTTCCTTATAAGTTTGATAAGTTGAAGAATGGAACGGAAGACCAAGGCATAATCTATAGGCTTTACTATTTATGCTTTGCAGCTTTTGTAACAAGTGTTTAGGGGCA
>JADBJO010000661.1:142500-165000 GCA_016801955.1 Conus betulinus | reverse complement strand
AAGACAGCATGAGGCTGGACATAGACAGCATGAGGCTGGACATAGACAGCATGAGGCTGGGCATAGACAGCATGAGGCTGGACATAGACAGCATGAGGCTGGGCATAGACAGCATGATGCTGGACATAGACAGCGTGAGACTGTACGTAGACAGCATGAGGGTGGACATAGACAGCATGAGGGTGGGCATATACATCACGGGGGTAGACGTAGACAGCACGGGGGTAGGCATAGACAGCATGGGGGTGGGCATAGACTGCATGAGGCTGGACATAGACAGCATGAGGATGGGCATAGACAGCACGGGGGTAGGCATAGACAACACGGGGGTGGGGCGTAGACAGCACGGGGATGGGCATAGACAGCACGGGGGTAGGCATAGACAGCACGGGGGTGGGCATAGACAGCATGAGGCTGGACATAGACAGCATGAGGCTGGACATAGACAGCATGACTGTGGACATAGACAGCATGAGGGTGGACATAGACAGCGTGAGACATAGACATCATGAGGGTGGACATAGCATGATGGTTGACATAGACAGCATGAGGGTGGACATAGACAGTGTTAGATATAGACAGCTTGAGGTTGGACATAGAGAGCATGAGGCTGGACATAGACAATATGAGGGTGAACATAGACAGCATGAGGGTGGACATAGCATGAGGGTGGACATAGACAGTGTGACACATAGACAACATGAGGGTGGACATAGACAGCATGGGGGTGGACATAGACAGCGTGACACATAGACGGCATGAAGATGGACATAGACAGCATGAGGGTGGACATAGACAGCATGAAGGTGGACATAGACAGCATGAAGGTGTGGGCATAGACAGCATGGGGGTGGACATAGACAGCATGGGGTGGACATAGACAGAATGGGAGTGGACATAGACAGCATGAGGGTGGACATAGACAGCATGAACGTGGGCATAGACAGCATGGGGTGGACATAGACAGCATGAGGGTGGGCATAGACAGCATGAGGGTGGGCATCATAGACAGCATGAGGGTGGGCATAGACAGCATGACTGTGGACATAGCATGAGGGTGGACATAGACAGCGTTAGACATAGACATCATGAGGGTGGACATAGGATGATGGTTGACATAGGCAGCATGAGGGTGGACATAGACAGTGTTAGTTATAGACAGCATGAGGTTGGACATAGAGAGCATGAGGCTGGACATAGACTGTATGAGGGTGAACATAGACATCATGAGACATAGACAGCATGAGGGTGGACATAGCATGAGGATGGACATAGACAATGTGATACATAGACAGCATGAGGGTGGACATAGACAGCATGAGGGTGGATATAGACAGTATGGGGGTGGACATAGACAGCGTGACACATAGACAGCATGAGGGTGGGCATAGACAGCATGAGAGTAGACATAGACAGGCATGAGGGTGGACATAGTCAGCATGAGGTTGGACATAGACAGTATGAGGGTGAACATAGACATCATGAGACATAGACAGCATGAGGGTGGACATAGACAGTGTGATACATAGACAGCATGAGGGTGGACATAGACAGCATGGGGGTGGACATAGACAGCATGACACATAGACGGAATGAGGGTGGACATAGACAGCTTGGTGGTGGACATAGACAGCATGACACATAGACGGAATGAGGATGGACATAGACAGCATGGGGGTGGACATAGACAGCATGACACATAGACGGAATGAGGGTGGACATAGACAGCATGATGGTGGACATAGACGGCATGAGGGTGGACAAAGACAGCATGAGGGTGGGCATAGACAGCATGACACATAGACGGAATGAGGGTGGACATAGACAGCTTGGTGGTGGACATAGACAGCATGACACATAGACGGAATGAGGATGGACATAGACAGCATGGGGGTGGACATAGACAGCATGACACATAGACGGAATGAGGGTGGACATAGACAGCATGATGGTGGACATAGACGGCATGAGGGTGGACAAAGACAGCATGAGGGTGGGCATAGACAGCATAGGGGTGGACATAGACAGCATGGGTGGGTGGGCATAGACAGCATGAGGGTGGACATAGACCAGCATGAGGGTGGACATAAACAGCATGAGGGTGGATATAGACAGCATGGGGGTGGACATAGACAGCGTTAGACATAGACATCATGATGGAGGACAGTGACAGCATGAGGGTGGACATAGACAGCATGAGGGTGGACATAGACAGCATGGGAGTGGGCATAGACAGCATGAGGGTGGACATAGACAGCATGGAGGTGGAAATAGACAGCTTGAGGGTGGACATAGACAGCGTGGGAGGGAGTGGACACAGACAGCGTGAGGGTGGACATAGACAGCATGAGGGTGGACATAGACAGCATGGGAGTGGACATAGACAGCACGAAGGTGGACATAGACAGCATGAGGGTGGGCATAGACAGCATGAGGGTGGACACAGACAGCGTGTGAGGGTGGACATAGACAGCAGTGGGCTGGACCTAGACAGCATGGGGGTGGACATAGACGGCAGAGTGTAGACATGATATGACGGCGCCAGACGCTGTGGTGGAATGGTCGGATGTGTTGACTGACATGGGCCTCAACAGAAAGACATGGAGCGCATCGTGTGCTGTGGGCTCTATCGGGAAGAGAGTGTAATATGGGCTCCATAGGGAAGACAGCGTGCTTTGGGCTCCATCTGGAAGACAGTGTGCTTTGGGCTCCATCTGGAAGACAGTGAGCTTTGGGCTCCATCTGGAAGACAGTGAGCTTTGGGCTCCATCTGGAAGACAGTGAGCTTTGGGCTCCATCGGGAAGACAGTGAGCTTTGGGCTCCATCGGGAAGACAATGTGCTAAAGATTGCAATGGAAAGACAGGGACCACATAGTGTGCAAAATACTCCAATGGAAAGACAGGGACCACATAGTGTGCAAAATACTCTAATGGGAAGACAGGGACCACATAGTGTGCAAAATACTCCGATGGGAAGACAGGGACCACATAGTGTGCAAAATACTCCGATGGGAAGACAGGGACCACATAGTGTGCAAAATACTCCGATGGGAAGACAGGGACCACATAGTGTGCAAAATACTCCAATGGGAAGACAGGGACCACATAGTGTGCAAAATACTCCGATGGAAAGACAGGGACCACATAGTGTGCTAAAGACTCCGATGGGAAGACAGGGACCACATAGTGTGCAAAATACTCCGATGGGAAGACAGGGACCACATAGTGTGCAAAATACTCCGATGGGAAGACAGGGACCACATAGTGTGCAAAATACTCCGATGGGAAGACAGGGACCACATAGTGTGCAAAATACTCCGATGGAAGACAGGGACCACATAGTGTGCAAAAATACTCCGATGGGAAGACAGGGACCACATAGTGTGCAAAAATACTCCGATGGGAAGACAGGGACCACATAGTGTGCAAAATACTCCGATGGGAAGACAGGGACCACATAGTGTGCAAAATACTCCGATGGGAAGATAGGGACCACATAGTGTGCAAAATACTCCAATGGAAAGATAGGGATCACACAGTGTGCTATGGACTCTAATGGGAAGACAGGGACCACCCACACAGTGTGATATGGACTCTAATGGGAAGACAGGGATCACACAGTGTGCTATGGCCTCTAATGGGAAGACAGGGAGCACGCAGTGTGATATATGGACTCTAATGGGAAGACAGGGACCACACAGTGTGATATGGACTCTAATGGGAAGACAGGGATCACTTAGTGTGTTATGGACTACAATGGGAAGACAGGGACCGCTTAGTGTGCTATGGACTCCAATGGGAAGAGAGGGACCTAATAGTGTGCTGTAGGCTCCAAAGGGAAGACTGGGACCACACAGTGTGCTATGGGCTTCAGTGGGAACATTGTAACCACACAGTGTGCTATGGGCTCCAAAGGGAACATTGTAACCACACAGTGTGCTATGGGCTCCAATGGTAAGATTGTAACCACACAGTGTGCTATGGGCTCCAAAAGGGAAGATTGTGACCACACACAGTGTGCTATGGGCTCCAAAGGGAAGATTGTGACCACACAGTGTGCTATGGGCTTCAATGGGAAGATTGTAAACCACACAGTGTGCTATGGGCTCCAAAGGGAAGATTGTAACCACACAGTGTGCTATGGGCTCCAGTGGTAACATTGTAACCACACAGTGTTCTATGGGCTCCAGTGGTAACATTGTAACCACACAGTGTGCTATGGGCTCCAATGGGAAGATTGTAACCACACAGTGTGCTATGGGCTCCAGTGGTAACATTGTAACCACACAGTGTGCTATGGGCTCCAGTGGTAACATTGTTGTAACTCCACACACAGTGTTCTATGGGGCTCCAGTGGTAACATTGTAACCACACAGTGTGCTATTGGCTCCAAAGGGAAGATTGTAACCACACAGTGTGTGCTATGGCTTCAGTGGTAACATTGTAACCACACAGTGTTCTATGGGCTCTCCAGTGGTAAGATTGTAACCACACACAGTGTGCTATGGGCTCCAAAGGGAAGATTGTAACCACACAGTGTGCTATGGGCTTCAGTGGTAACATTGTAACCACACAGTGTGCTATGGGCTCAGTGGTAACATTGTAACCACACAGTGTGTCATGGGCTCCAATGGTAAGATTGTAACCACACCGTGTGCTATGGGCTTCAGTGGTAACATTGTAACCACACAGTGTGCTATGGGCTCCAATTGTAAGATTGTAACCACACACAGTGTGCTATGGGCTCCTAAGGGAAGATTGTAACCACACAGTGTGCTATGGGCTCCAGTGGAAACATTGTAAGCACACAGTGTGCTATGGGCTCCAGTGGTAAGATTGTAACCCACACAGTGTGCTAAGGGCTCCAAAGGGAAGATTGTAACTACACAGTGTACTATGGGCTCCAGTGGTAACATTGTAACCACACAGTGTGCTATGGGCTCCAATGGTAAGATTGTAACCACACAGTGTGCTATGGGCTCCAGTGGTAAGATTGTAACCACACAGTGTGCTATGGGCTCCAAAGGGAAGATTGTAACCACAGAGTGTGCTATGGGCTCCAATGGGAAGATTGTAACCACACAGTGTGCTATGGGCTCCAGTGGAAACATTGTAACCACACAGTGTGCTATGGGCTCCAATGGTAACATTGTAACCACACAGTGTGCTATGGGCTCCAATGGTAACATTGTAACACACAAAGTGTGCTATGGGCTCCAATGGTAAGATTGTAACCACACAGTGTGCTATGGGCTTCAGTGGTTCAGTGGTAACATTGTAACCACAGAGTGTGCTATGGGCTCCAATGGTAAGATTGTAACCACACAGTGTGCTATGGGCTCCAGTGGTAACATTGTAACTACACAGTGTGCTAAGTGCTCCAGTGGTAAGATTGTAACCACACAGTGTGCTAAGGGCTCCAAAGGGAAGAAGATTGTAACTACACAGTGTGCTATGGGTTCCAGTGGTAACATTGTAACCACAGAGTGTGCTATGGGCTCCAATGGTAACATTGTAACCACACAGTGTGCTAATGGCTTCAGTGGTAACATTGTAACCACACAGTGTGCTATGGGGCTCAGTGGGTAACATTGTAACCACACAGTGTGCTATGGGCTCCAGTGGTAACATTGTAACCACACAGTGTTTCTATGGGCTCCAGTGGTAACATTGTAACCACACAGTGTGCTATGGCTCCAGTGTAAACATTGTAACCACACAGTGTTCTATGGGCTCCAGTGGTAACATTGTAACCACACAGTGTGCTATGGGCTCCAAAGGGAGATTGTAACCACACAGTGTTCTATGGGCTCCAGTGGTAACACATGTAACCACACAGTGTTCTATGGGCTCCAGTGGTAACATTGTAACCACACGGTGCTCTACGGGCTTTGATGGGAAGACTCGAATCACAAAACCCGTTCCCCTTCAAGAATGAGACTTTGAAAGTACTGTTCAAGTTCTCGAACCAAGACGGTGAGTGTCTGTATTTCTCGGACGCGATTATCCTTTGATTTACGATAAAGGAAGCTCCATGTTCTCTGCAACCGTTCGATGTCAGATCCGAGCCAGCCAACCAACCCACCAACCGTGCGATGTCAAATCAGTCAGCCAACCAACCCACCGACCGTGCTACGTCAAATCAGTCAGCCAACCACCCCACCAACCCGTGCGATGTCAAATCAGTCAGCCAACCAACCGACCAACCATGTGATTTAGCATCAGTCAGCCAACCAACCCACCAACCGTGCGATGTCAAATCAGTCAGCCAACCAACCCACCAACCGTGCGATGTCAAATCAGTCAGCCAACCAACCCACCAACCGTGCGATGTCAAATCTGTCAGCCAACCAATCGACCATCCAAACTCCCCCAGGAGGCAGCAATCGCTGTGCTATTGCCATCACCCCTCCCCCATCCCACTCCTCATTCTTGAACCATTCCGCTGTCCCCACCCCCTTTGCACGTGCACACACACACGCGCGCGCGCGCGCGCGTACACACACACACACACACACCACACACACACACACACACACACACACACACACACACACACACACACACACACACACACAAACACACATACACAAGCACGCACGCACGCACGCACGTACGCACACACGCACACGCACACATGCACGCATGCACGCAAATACTAAAAGAGAGAGAGAGAGAGAGAGAGAGACAGACAGACAGACAGACAGACAGACAGACAGACAGACAGACAGACAGACAGACAGACAGACAGAGACAGAGACAGAGAGACAGAGACAGAGAGAGAGACACAGAGAGAGAGAGAGAGACAGAGAGAGAGAGAGAGAGAGAGAGAGAGAGAGAGAGAGAGAGAGAGAGAGAGGAGGGGGGGAGGGAGGGAGCAATTCTGCCCCATATTCTTCATGACAGGTCCTAACAATCCCAGAAGTCCCCTTCTTTTGCACCGTCATGGGAGGATTCATTTCACATCCAGTCCTTTCTTTTTCCAGACATCTCGGCATACGGCATACCTCGCCCTCCCCCCACCCCCACCCCCTAACCTCGTTCCCCCCCCCCCCCCCCCCCCCCCCCCCCCCCCCCCCCCCCCCCCCCCCCCCCCCCAACCACCATCCCCCTACACCCCCCCCCCCTCACCCCTTTTCCCACCCACCCCACCCTCTACACCGTCCCTCCTCCTCCTCCTCCCTCTTTTCCCTCCACCTCTCCCTCCTCCTCCTCCTCCTCCTCGTTCCCTGCCCCTCCTCTTCTCTGTTGATCCTTTCTTCTCCAAACTCTGCCTCCACCCCCGATACCCTCAACCCCCCCCCCCCCCCCCCCCCCCCCTTTCCATCTGCTCTGCCCCTCTCTTCACCTCTTCCTGAACATCTGTTTCTTTCTGCTGATCGTTTTTTGTGTGGATTGGTTTTGCGTCCCACTCGCCCTACACATTCCCAAGTTGTCGTAGGCAATGGGTTTGAATGCAAACTGATCCAACCATGCAAAAAAGTCTACTAACTGACCTACCTACCAAGCAACAGCCAGCCAGCCAACCATTCAACCAACTAACCAACTGGATAAACAACCAGATAATCAATAAAGAAACTATCCCTCCAGTCGACCAGTCAGCAAACCAAACAGACAACAAACCAAACAGATAACAAACCAAAAAGACAACAAACCAGACAACAAACTAATTAGCCGACCAACAACAAGCGAACCAACCACCTAGCCAACCAGCCAACCAGTCAGTCAGTCAACCAAGCAACCAGCCAATCAACCAGCAAACCATCGACCAATCAGCCAACGAACCAATCATCCATCTACCCACCCAACCATCCAGTAAACCATCTTATCAGCCGGTCAACCAGCCAGTCACCAACCAATCAACCAGCCTGTAAACCAACCAACTAACCAACCGACCAACCAGCCAGCCAGTGGCTAACCAAGAGTCCACCACGCAAAGCAACAAACCATCTAACCAGCCAAACCGACGAACCAGTTTACCAGCCAGCCAACAATCGACCAACCAACCAATCAACCAACCAGCCAGCTAAGCAAAGAGCCAGCGCCAGCAAGCCCAACCGACCAGCCAACCAACGAACTATTCAACTGACCAGTGATCCAACAAACAAACCAGCCACCTAACCATCCCTCCATCCAACCGACCAGCCAACCGACCAACCACCGACCCAACCAACCAACCAGCTAGCAAGCCAACTAACAAGGCAGTCAGCTAGCCAGACGTCCACAAGGCTATTAGCTAACCAGTCACCCAAGCAGCCAGCCAAGCACACAGACACTGACATTGCAGGAGGAGTCGGGCTGGCCCTCGTCCATGAAGCAGAGGTGACCTCCCTTGATCAGCCTGCCCCAGGTCTCCCTACACTTCTTTCTGAACAGGCGTCGCGCACGGTCACCTCGCGCAGCGCCATGGAGATCCCACCGGTCTCTGAAACCCGAAGAACAGCACAGGAGAAATGACCAGTTGCTTAGGACAGGGATAAGGAGGAACATGGGGGGTACTGGAAACATGGCATTGTGGGAAAATTGTGTTGATCTTAGCTTTTCTTCAGTGTTCGCAGTTTCTGAGTTGAAGGAACACGGGGTGGGTTGTGACGAAAACAGTTGAACCATGGAGACAGAATATGGCTACATTATGGTGGGAGTTGTGTTGGAAACGGTCACATATGCAAATATCAAAGCAATGGAGATTATTGGAGCTCTTACCGAGAAACGCAGAAAAAGGAGAAACTGAAGTACCTAACGAATGTTCACTACGGATGGAAATGGGGGGGGGGGGGGGGGGGGGGGGTAGAAAGAAGAACCCTGATCACTGAGGTGATTTGTAATAAAATAGACCCTGATGTGAAATGGACAATGTCACACTGATGTACATGATGAAAGTTCACCAGTTTTGAAACGAAATAGACCCTGATGTGAAATGGACAATGTCACACTGATGTACATGATGAAAGTTCGCCAGTTTTGGAACGAAATAGACCCTGAGGTGAAATGGACAATGTCACACTGATGTACATGATGAAAGTTCGCCAGTTTTGGAACGAAATAGACCCTGAGGTGAAATGGAAAATGTCACACTGATGTACATGATAAAAGTTCACTAGTCTGGGAATAATATGACCCTGAGGTGAAATGGACAATGTCAAACTGATGTATATGATAAAAGTTCACTGGTTTTGGGAATGATATAGACTCCGGTGGAGAGGCCAATATCAGACCGAAGTATATGATGAAAAGTCAACTAGCTTGGGAATTGTTTAGACTCAGGTGGAGAGGCTAATATCAAACTAATGTATATGATGAAACTTCACTGGTTGGGAAATGATATAGACATTGAAATGAAGTGGACAATATATGTACTGAAGTATGTATGAAATTTCACTGAGTTGGAAATGACGTAGACATTGAAATGAAGTGGGCAAAATCATACTGAAGTATGTAATAAAAGTTCACTAATTTGGAAATGATAGAGACATTGAAATGAAGTGGACAAGTTTATATACTGAAGTATGTAATGAAATTTCACTAGTTTGGAAATGATGGAAACATTGAAATGGAGTAGGCAATATCAGCCCAAAACATCTGATGCTGAAAATCCGCTAGTTTGGGCATGATTTAGACATTAGGGTGATAAAACGTCACCCTAGACGCTAGGGCAAAGTGGACAGTGTCAAGCAGAAGTCTGTAATGCAAATTCACTTGCTGGGGAATAATTTAGACATTCAAGTGACGTGACCAACGTTAAACTTAATTCTACAATGAAAGTTTGCTAGTTAAGGAATGATGTAGATACAAAGGTGGAGTGACCATTAACCAATGTCAAACTAAAGCCTGTGACATAGCTTCGCTAGTTAGGAATTATGTAGACCCTCAGTGGAGTGACCAAAGTCAAACTAAAGTCTGTGACCTACATTCGCGAGGCAAGGAATGATGTGCACACAGAGGTGAAGAGACCAATGTCAAACTGAAGTCTCAGTTCCATTTTCAGCGTGATCATGGATAGGGCATGGTGTCTGGAGTGGTGTCCCTTTGCGCTATACGCCTATCACATCAGCTCATTCATACGGTGCGCGCAGTTTCCGGCTAGATAAGGAAATAATGATGATGGTAATAATGATGATGGTTCATTTAGAGTGTGGACTATGGATTGAAGTGGGCAATGTTCAGTTGAAGTCGGTGATGATAGTTCGCCATTTTGATGAAACGTGTGCACATTGGAAAGGTGCCTGTGGGGGTGCCAGAGCTCCTGACTGTGCCAATGGCTCCCCCGCCTCATGGAAGTGTTGTGCTTCTGACTTCTGTCGGTCACTCTCTTTGCCTCTGTCTTTGTCTTTTTTTTTTTTTTTTTTTTTTTTAGTTCTATTCCTCTTAGCCGTCGTCTGTTGGATTCTTCACCCTGTGTTGACTATTTTCCTGATTCCCGGTCACTGGTTTTGACATGCCGTGGAATCTGGCGACTCCGTGATGAAAATTGCATGTGCGGTCCACAGCAGATGTCCCATCTGTAGTGTCTGTTTCAGTACATGGCTATGTTAAGTATTTCTTTGTTTCATAGAAACATGTTCTTTTGTTTTTTGTTTGTTTGTTTGTTTGTCTGTTTGCTTGCTTCTTTGTTTGTTTTTTTGTTTGCTTGTTTGTTTGTTGGCTAGGCTAGTGGTAAACAGACTGAAGTGATGCACTATAAGAACCAGGTGCTCAAAGACTGAAGTGAAACGCTATAACAACCAGGTGCTCTAAGAATTTGAAGTGAAGCACTCTAAGAACCAGGTGTTCAAAGACTTTGACGTGAAGCATTATAAGAACCAGGTGCTCAAAGAATTTGAAGTGAAGCACTCTAAGAACCAGGTGCTCAATGACTTTGAAAGTGATGCACTATAAGAACCAGGTGCTCTAAGACTTTGAAGTAAAGCACTCTAAGAACCAGGTGTTCAAAGAATCTGAAGTGAAGCACTCTAAGAACTAGGTGCTCAAAGACTGAAGTGATGCACTAGAGGAACCAGGTGCTCAACGACTGAAGTGATGCACTAGAGGAACCAGGTGCTCAACGACTGAAGTGATGCGCTAGAAGACCAGGTGCTCAACGACTGAAGTGATGCACTAGAAGAACCAGGTGCTCAACGACTGAAGTGAGGCACTATAACAACCAGGTGCTCAAAGAAATTGAAGTGAAGCACTCTAAGAACCAGGTGCTCAAGGACTTTGAAGTGAAGCATTATAAGAACCAGGTGCTCAAAGAAATTGAAGTGAAGCACTTTAAGAACCAGGTGCTCAAGGACTTTGAAGTGAAGCATTATAAGAACCAGGTGCTCTAAGACTTTGAAGTGAAGCACTCTGAGAACCAGGTGCTCAAGGACTTTGAAGTAAAGCATTATAAGAACCAGGTGCTCAAAGGCTTAGAAGTGAAGCATTATAAGAACCAGGTGCTCAAGGACTTTGAAGTGAAGCACTCCAGAACCAGGTGCCCAGAAGAATTTGAAGTGAAGCACTCTAAGAACCAGGTGCTCAAAGAATCTGAAGTAAAGCATTATAGGAATCAGGCGCTCAAAGACTGAAGTAAAGCACTGTAAGAACCAGGTGCTCAAAGACAAGAGAACCACAACGAGAACCAGGTGCTTAAGACTCTGAAGAGGACCACGTGAGAATCTGTGTGCACAAAGGCTCTGAAATGGAGCACTGGATGAACTAGATCAACCAAAATTCAAAGTAGATCACAGCAGCAATCAGATTTCAGAAGACAGCACAGTTGCAGGCCGGTTCATTGTGGAACCTGTAAATAGGATTTAGAAACAAAGAAAAAAGCATACAATACAGGAAGCACACCGACAAATACACTGAACAAAATAAAACGTAAAGAGAGGACTATCGCTTGAAACGTAATTGTGTACAGGCATGGAATCCATCCCACCTGTGACTCCACATCCCAGCAGCTGGCAGTATTTGGGTAATTGTATACAGACATCAAAGCCATCCTACCTGTGAACTCCCCCCCCCCCCCCCCCCCCCCCCCCCCCCCCCCCATCCCAGCAGCTGGCAGTCTGTGGGTAATTGTCTACAGACATAGAACCAACCTACCTGTGACCCCCCATCCCAGGAGCTGGCAGTCTTTGGGTATATTGGTCTTGCGGTCAGCAATGGGCAGGGTGTTGACATAGTCGTTGAAGAACAGACGGGGACGTACTTTCAAGAGGGCGAGATCGTTAGGGAAGCCCAGGGTACCGTTATTTTTCCATTTGGGATGCTGCACACAGCACCGTTGTCGATCTCTTTTCTTTTTTATTATGTACTACACACACACACACACACACACACACACACACACACACACACACACGCGCGCGCGCGCGCGCGCGCGCGCGCGCGCGCGTGCGTGCATTTTGATTTTGATTGATTTTATTTAGAGACTGTTCACAACGATGATGATATTAGACTAAAAAAAAAGTGTATGTGTGTAAGTGCTTATATGAGTGTGTGTATGTGAGCGCATGTGTGCTTGTGTGTGTGCCCAGCATGCGCGCGTGCGCGCGCCCGTGTGTGTGTGTGTGTGTGTGTGTGTGTGTGTATGTGTGTGTGTGTGTGTGTGTGTGTGTGTGTGTGTGTGTGAGAGAGAGAGAGAGAGAGAGAGAGAGAGAGAGAGAGAGAGAGAGAGAGAGAGTGTGTGTATGTGTGTGTGTTCGTGTGTGTGTGTGTGTGTGTGTGTGTGTGTGTGTGTGTGTGTGTGTGTGTGCGGACACAAATGCGTGAAAGTTTGCCTATTAACGACCACACAATAATTATAAACTGATAAATCAATTACAACAAATGAATAATAACAGAACTCGATATAGCCTTTGCTATATCAATCATTTTGGGGCTGTAAAGTATTTCTTGTAAAGCTCCTAAGTAACCAGTATCTATCTTTAGAATATTATATAAAGATGTTAGAACTGGACATTCAAAAAGAATATGTTGAATAGATAATGGGAGACCACATGTGCGATCTACATCCTTAGAAAATTTGGTTTTCCACGAGTTTAAATTATACTGGACAATGATCTTTGACATAATAACACTCTCATTTTTGCAGGAAGTTTTTCATTGTTCATACAATTTTCTAATAGAGAACTGATTTCGTGTTCATCCAATTTTAATCTACTATCTGGATTTTTTTCTAAGAGCACTATCTTTTGCTAATTTATCAGCTATTTCATTTCCATAGATACCACAATGAGATGGGATCCAGCAAAACTCTACAAAAGTTCCTTTCGCCATAACGGAATGTATCATAAATTTTATATAAAAAATCAAGTCTTTCCTTACATTTGCATCCCAACCTATAAAGAACAGATTAAGAGTCAACACAGATTAGAATGCTGTAAATTGCCACATTAAGATCAGATATCCAAGATAAGGCCATAAGGATTGCATATAGCTCAGCAGTGAAAACTGAAAAGTTCTTTCCTAAACAAAATGATTTCTTTACTTTTTAAATCGGGAATTACAAATCCAGCTCCTGTATAAGATTCTAAAACTGAACCATCCGTGTAGATTTTAAGATGATGTGGATATGTGTTTTCAAGATGTTCTTTTGCTTCTACTGATATCAAATTAATTATTGTCTTCTTTTTTTTTTAGTAGTATATAATCTATATCAAAGTTTGGAGAAATATGCTCCCCTTTAGGGACTGTGGGCATAATTGTAGTTTTGAAATGGATGCAATATCGATGTCACATTTTCTAAATAAATCATCAGTATAATTTCGAATTGGCTGCAGGTAAGAAATATTCTGCACCCTTTTAGGAAAATCCGATTTGGAATCAAGAAATATTTCATTTGTTACTTAATTTGATAATTTCACATTTCATCAATGGGATCACTTTGCAACATTTGCACTGTTTATAACATATTGCACGTAAATACTGATCACAGTATGACACATTTCAAATAACAAACATCTGTCCTATCAGATGACAGCACAAACTTCCGACACTTTGAGTTGTCTCACGTGCAGAGTCAGCCCTTCACTATTGACGTCTCTCTATTTCACACACCACTCACCAGGCTGAGGGACACAGTCCTTCACTATTGACGTATCTATATTTCACACACCACTCACCAGGCTGGGGGACACAGTCCTTCACTAATGACGTATCTATATTTCACACACCACTCACCAGGCTGGGGGACACAGTCCTTCACTAGTGACGTATCTATATTTCACACACCACTCACGTGGCTTGGGGACACAGTCCTTCACTAGTGACGTATCTATATTTCACACACCACTCACACGTGGCTTGGGGACACAGTCCTTCACTATTGACGTATCTACATTTCACACACCACTCACCAGGCGTGGGAATACAGCTTTCGCTGCCAGGCGTTGTCTTTGTCTTCAACAAATCAATAAACTTTTCACAGCGATCTTTCGTGAAGAAGACACCTTTCAGCTGTGGGTACAAATGTCTGTCTTCAACGATAGTGAAAGAATTCAAATCAGGATGGGAATCAGGACATACACACCATAATGCCTGGGTAGAAAAGCTTAAAAAATCCGATATATATGTCAAAGATATCCTTTATGTCTTCATGAAGGAATAACATCGTTCTAACCATTTTTTTAAGGCAACAAAAACTATTCCCATCCTCAGGAAAAACTGCCATTTTTTTTTTTTTTTTTTTTGGGGGGGGAGGGCGTTGTTGTTGTTGTTGTTGTTGTTTTGTTTTGTTTTGTTTTGTTCGATTCATTTCATTTTCATTTTTTGCGATTGACAGCCTTGGGATTGTGTAAGGTTAATACAATCATTGTACATACAAGGCTTGACGGCGACAGAACACTAATGAATAAGAGTAAATAAAAAAAAAACTTTAAAGATAAGGTGTATTATTGTTGTTCGTTCGTTTATTCGTTTGTTTGCTGGCTTGCCTGCTTGTTTCCTGTCGTCTGTTTTGTGGTCTTTAACATTTTAAACAAAAAAAAAACTCTTGATAACTCATGTGAAAGGATTGTAGCACACCAGAGACACACAGACAGACAGAAACCGAGAGAGAGAGAGAGAGAGAGAGAGAGAGAGAGAGAGAGAGAGAGAGAGAGAGAGAGAGAGAGAGAGACAGACAGACAGACAGACAGACAGAGAGGGAGAGAGGTTGGAGACAGACAGACAGACATATAAACATAGAAACAGAGATGGAGACAGACAGACAGACAGACAGACATATAAACATAGAAACAGAGACAGACAAAGACAGACGGAAAGAGACAGAGACGAGAGACAGACGCATACACAGGCAGACAGACACACAGACAGATTACCATCTTAATCTTAACGACGGTCCTGGTCACTTCATAGCGGTCCCCTCGGTTGAGCTCGTCTATTCACATAAAGAGATTTGTGACAACCAGTTAGCTATATACAGTGATTCATACAAAATTCTTTACAATTAACATTAGCCCAAAGCAAGTATTAAAACATTAAGGAGTACAGGATATCTGGTATAACCAAAATGTTAAGCGCTCATATCTGTCGGAACACTTGTTACAAAAAAGAGCCCACTGGACTAATCATCAAGGACTTAACAAAAGAAAAACAAGACCTGGTAAGTTCTGGAAAATACACGTGCCATCAAGTCGCAGGCAGTCAGGATTTTCCTTTTTGAAATATGCGCAGTAGAAAAGAAGATGCTGGGTTGTGAAACTTTTCAACTGCTCCGCAGATGCAATTTAATTTTTTGCGAAATTTTGTACGGAAAGCGTTTAGCTTAAGCCCTGTAAACAGGGATTCAAGTTTTCGGTTATTTTTTTCAAGAACGTTTACGTTGGCCGATTGATAGATAATCTTTCCAATTTTAGCCGCATTGCTAGAAGAAAAAGTAGCTGACTGGGATTTTTCACAGCAGAGCAATTGGAGTGAGGTAGATGTATTTTAGTAAGAACCAAGTTTTTGTAAGCTTCATAAACCTTTTCAGTACACGTCTTTTTTAAGAGACCATATCCTTCGTATAAACACAGAGGAATGTTGATTTCTATGGATTCATCGGACTTTCGTGCTCCTTTTCTGGCAGCCCGGTCAGCCCATTCATTACCAGAAATCCCACAGTGAGACGGAATCCAGCAAAAATCAACTGTTGTACCTCTTGATATAAGAATACTGACAAGATGTTTTTATTTCTAAGATCACCTCACCGATTTTTTACAGCAATAGATTCAAGGCCTTGTAGGACAGACTTAGAATCCACACAGAAAAGTGCTTTGTAGATAGTAAGTGGAGTATCAACAAGAAAGTTAAGCGCCATTAGAATTGCCACCAGCTCAGCCGTGAAGATAGAATACCCCTTTCCGAGATGAAAAGATTTTTCAACTTTAAGGGTAGGAATAACGCTCTCTCTCTCTCTCTCTCTCTCTCTCTCTCTCTCTCTCTCTCTCTCTCTCTCTCTCTCTCTCTCTCTCTCTCTCTCTTTCAATAGCCTTACCTTCATCCCTGTCTGCAAAGTAAGACATTTCTAGTCAGTACATTGTGTTTTTGTTGTTGTTGTTGTTGTTGTTTAATCTACATTCTTTTGACCTATTGCGTTGCCCTTTTGTCCTCCCATGCGCAAAGCCAATATGTCAAGAGCGTGTTGTACCCTCGTAAGTAATGATTCTCTCTTGTCTTAACCTTCTCTTGTCTTGTCCAGCAATGTCTGTACTTCTTCTGGAATGCTTTGCTCTGACCTTGTCTTGTCTGATCCTGTCTCATCGTACCTTTCTGTCTTCTTTTATCTTGTCTGGTCCTGTTTGTCTTGTCCCGTCTTGTCTTGGCTTGTCTGATTTGGCCTAGTGTTGTCTGTATTCTTGCTTGGTCCAGTCTTGTCTGGTGTGGTCTCCTTGTCTGCTTTCGTAATTTATGATCTCACGTCGTCAGGTCTTGTCTTGTGATTTATTCATTGATCATTACTATTCCTTGATACTAAGCATTATTATAAACATGCCATACTTATTATTATCACTTTATGGCATACTATTAAACAATAACTTGAAACGTAACAAGCAAACAACCCCTGCTGTTCTACTACGCCCCCAGCACCTTTCATTTCCCCCCTTCTGTCTTTGGTCATTAATCACAAGACAAAGACTCCAAAAAGCAGTCCAGCAGAGCCAGCAAGGGCAATGGACAACGTGGGAGAATGCACTCCAAAGAAGTCTCACTTGGAATGACATTTGGCACATGGCCCCTCTCAGGATCAGCTTCATTCTCAGATCTGCATATGACCTTCTGCCTTCAAATGCAAACCTGGTGAAGTGGGGAAAAACAGACGATCCTTCATGCCCCCTTTGCCATGAAAAACAAACAGTGGAGCATGTCCTAAGCTCATGTAAAGTAGCCCTGGCTCAAGGAAGGTACACATGGAGGCACAACCAAGTGCTCAAAGAGATTGTACAAATAGTCTGGGCTAGTACCAACACCACAAAAGGAAAACTCAGGACTCCAAAAGCACCCGCAACATTCTTCACGGCAGGAGGCAGCAAATCATGGCCAAGAACAACAGTGCCACTCGGAACATGCAGGCAGAGTCTGCTGGACGGGGCAGATGACTGGGAGTGCACAGCAGACCTCCCAGAATGGAATAGTCACCCAGAGATTATCAGCAAGAGTGGCATGAGACCAGACATAATATTACACTCTCAGTCAACCAAACAGTTGATCATGATCGAGCTCACGGTGCCATATGAGAACAGAATGGAGGCAGCTCAGATCTACAAGACTGAAAAGTATGCTGATCTGGCAAACAGCTGAGGAGAAGGCTATCATCAAAGTCCTCACTGCAGAAATTGGAGCTAGGGGGTTTGTGGGAATGTCTGCATACAGCCTCACGAAACAGCTCTCAGTTGCAGGGAAGGAAAAAACCAAAGCCCTGAAAGCAATGGCAGAAGCGGCAGAGAGGTGTTCAAGTTGGATCTGGTCAAGGAGGAACAAAAGTGAACTTCATAAGGCTTAACTTTCCTACAAATATCAGGTGTCCCTGTGGCTCAGTGGTTAGTGCGCGAGTCATTAAGTGGAAATGAGCATGTCCACAAGGGCATGGGTTCGAATCCCAGTCATGGCTCATCCCAAGATGGGGAAAAAAAAAAAGGGGGGGCAGCAGAGGGACATCCGGAGTCATGAACCGGGTGTGGCCCAACCCCCCTAGAGTGTCAGAGATAAAGGGCCGAAACACTCGCTTGAAGGGGGCTCTCTCTTCTGAGGACTCTCTGCTGCCACGCTCTCCACGAGTTTCTTTCTACTACAACGATTATCATCTAAAGTAACAGTATTTATCCTCTCATTATTCAAATATTTTCATTATCATCACTCTCAATACTATTATTGCTCTTGTTATAATTACATTGTTATCACTATCATCGTAAATAGTCATCATTATTATTTGAACCCCCATGGTCCCCTTTCTGGTGGCCTCGTTTTCATTGAAAACCCATTTTGCACCGAATATGAGAAGACGCGTGCTCGCTCCTTCTTCGTTTTCATTGTCCTAAATGTTGTTCGTTTTTGACTGAGGAAGACCCAAGAGGTCGAAATACATCGTGTTTTGTCCTGTAATCTGTTTGTCTGTATTGTCTGGCGGAACTAGTAACCTTTCTTTTTAGAATTCGCTTCAGTTTCTGCCTTCAGTCACCTCGCTTTGGAATTGTCTGGTGCTGTCTTGTCTTGTAAGATTCGTCTTTAATGTCTGATCTGGTCAGATCTTAGTCTTGTCTCGCCTGATTTTGTAAACTCCCTTTGGTCTGGTCTGGGCTGGTTATCTTTCCTAGTCTGGGCTGGTCTGATCTGGGTTTGGGGTCTGGTCTGATCTGGTGTTTTTGAGTCTGGTCTGATCTGGTGTTTTCGAGTCTGGTCTGATCTGGTGTTTCTTTAGTCTGGACTGATCTGGTCTCATCTGGTGTTTTGGGGGGGGGGGGGGGTCTGGCCTGATCTGGCGTTTTTGAGTCTGGTCTGATCTGGTGTTTTTGGGTCTGGTCTGATTTGGTGGGTTTTTTTTTAGTCTGGTCTGGTCTGATCTGGTGTTTTGAGTCTGGTCTGATCTGGTGTTTTGGGGTCTGGTATGATCTGGTGTTTTTTTTAGTCTGGTCTGGTCTGATCTGGTGTTTTTGTTTTTGAATCTGGTCTGGTCTGATCTGGTGTTTTTGAGTCTGGTCTGATCTGGTGTTTTGGGGTCTGGTCTGATCTGGTGTTTTTGAGTCTGGTCTGGTCTGATCTGGTGTTTTTTTAGTCTGATTTGACCTGGTGTTTTTTTGAGTCTGGTCTGATCTGGTGTTTTGAGTCTGGACTGATCTGGTGTCTTTGAGTCTGACTGATCTTGTGTTTTGAGCCTGGTCTGATCTGGTGTCTTGAGTCTGGTGTGATCTGGTGTTTTGAGTCTGGTCTGATATGGTGTTATTTATTCTGGTGTGATCTGGTGTTTTTGAGTCTGTGTGATCTGGTGTTTTTGAGAGTCTGGTCTGGTCTGATCTGGTGTGTTTTTTTTAGTCTGATCTGATCTGGTGTTTTTGAGTCTGGTCTGGTCTGATCTGGCGTTTTGAGTCTGGTGTGATCTGGTGTTTTTGATTTTGGTGTGATCTGGTGTTTTTGAGTCTGGTCTGTTGTGGTGTCTTTTAGTCTGGTCTGGTCTGATCTGCTGTTTTTGAGTCTGGTCTGATGTGGTTTTTTTTCCGTCTGGTCTGGTGTGATCTTGTGTTTTTGAGTCTGGTCTTTTCTGGTGTTTTTTTTTTTAGTCTGGTCTGATCTGCTGTTTTTGAGTCTGGTCTGGTCTCATCTTGTGTTTTTGAGTCTGGTCTAGTCTGGTGTTTAGAGTCTGGTCTGATCTGATCTGGTGTTTGAGTCTTGTCTGATCTGATCTGGTGTTTTGAATCTGGTCTGACCTGGTGTTTTTTTTGAGTCTGGTCCGATCTCGTGTTATAGGTCTGATCTGATCTGGTGTTTTTGACAGTTGTGTGATCTGATCTGGTGTTTTTGAATCTGACCTGATCTGGTGTTTTTGATTCTGGTGTGATCTGGTGTTTTTGAGTCTGGTTTTTTGGTTTATGAGTCTGGTCTGGTCTGATCTGGTGTTTTTGAGCCTGATCTGATCAGGTGTTTTTGATTCTGGTCTGATCTGATCTGATCTGGTGCTTTTGAGTCTGGGTGATCTGGTGTTTTTATTCTGGTGTGATCTGGTGTTTTTGAGTCTGGTCTGGTCTGATCTGGTGTTTTTGAGTCTGGTCTGGTCTGCTCTGGTGTCTTTGAGTCTGGTTTGAACTGATCTGGTGTTTTGAGTCTGGTGTGATCTGGTGTTTTTGAGTCTCGTCTGATCTGGTGTTTTTGGGTCTGGTCTGATCTCGTGTTTTTGAGTCTGGTCTGATCTGATCTGGTGTTTTTGAGTCTGGTCTGATCTAGTCTGGTCTGGTGTTTTTGAGTCTGGTCTGATGTGGTGTGTTTTTGAGTCTGGTCATGTGTGACTCTACCTCCGTTTTGTTTGGTCCAGTCTAGATAGGTCTGGTCTGATCACAACTTGTCTTGTTTTGTCTGATCGTCTGGTCTGATTTTCTTCTCCATCTGGCTTTGTTTGAGGTCCACTTGTCTTGTTATCTCTGATCGTGTTTTGTAATCTCTGACCTTGCAGTATCGCGTCTGTTCTGCTCTGATTGTGTCCTCTCTGGTCTAGGTTGAATTCACCTGTTCGTGTTGCAAAGTGAAACGACTGCAGGCGGAAATCTAAACAAATCTTAAATAAATGCTAGCGAACCGCCCAGAGAAACGTGGACAAACGAGTCACAAGACAAAACATGACGCGTTTCGACCTCTTAGGTCTTCTTCAGGTGAGATACAAACGAATAAAACAACGAAAATTCACTTAGCTTGATCGCTTCAGATCGCTTCAGAGTTCAAGGCCTTCTTCCTTGCGCTGAACTCTGAAGCGATCTGAAGCGATCAAAGCTAAGTGAATTTTCGTTGTTTTATTCGTTTGTATCTCACCTGAAGAAGACCTAAGAGGTCGAAACGCGTTGTGTTTTGTCTTGTGACTCGTTTGTCCACGTTTCTCTGGGCGGTACGCTAACATTTATTTAAGATTCACCTGTTCGTGTTTGGTCTGGTCTGTTTGTGTCCTATCTGGTCTAGGTTGAATTCGTCTGTTCGTGTTTGGTCTGGTCTGACATCACCACCTTACTTTTGTTTTGTTTTGTGATGGTTGATCTGGTCTGCTTTGATCTTGTGTCTGGTGTGGTCTGATTGGTCTTATCTCGTCTCTCTGCATCTTCCGTTTTAAGACATACGTTGTATCATTTAGTACTAGTTTCGTAGAATAGTAATAGCAAGTATAAAAGATGGATAACTAGTATACAAGTATAAAAGATGGCTAATATTACCGTTATAAAGTAAAGAATTGTCCCTCGTCATTTATCATTTGTCACGGGGCGGGAATAGCTCAGTGGTAGAGCGCCAGACTTATAATCTTGGTGACCCTGGGGTCACGGGTTTGAATCTCTGCCGGACCGTTTCGGAACAGGGGATTTTTCCCTCCGACTTGGTTCTGACTCCATTTCCCATACCGTCCTTCGAATGAGAATGTGAGCGCACGCATACCATCTTGCACACACGTAAAATCCATCACCAAGTTTCGGAAGAGAAGGCCACGAAGAGAAGATGACACGTTACATACAACATGCACCTGTGTGCGTCAAAATAGGAAGGGGTGACAAAATGGGACGTGTATGAAGACGTCCCAATTTGTCGCCCGTCCCATTTTGTCCCGGGCGACAAAATGGGACGGGCGACAAAATGGGACGTCACATGCACCCTTCGTGAGAAATGGAACGAATGAGGAAGCAAGGAAACTGAGTGAACGATATTGAACGATACTGACTGGATGACACGGGAAAACGACTGAATGAAGGGCCAGCTGGCAGCTCTTCAGTTAGCACTACCCAGGTAGGCAGCTCGTTGTGTAAACGAGTGTGGATTGTAAAGCGCTTAGAGCTTGGTCTCTAGCCGAGGATAGGCGCTGTGTAAGTGTTCATAGTGATCACTGTCATTCTGGTCTTGCTCTCCTCCAACACTCACAGCCGCTCGTCCACGCAGTGAGCAGCAGTCAGGATAGTCCTCTTGTTGTAGATGACGGCGCCACAGATGAAATACCAGCTCCTCTGAATCTTCACCTGCAGGGAACAGATGTAGGGATGTCTGCCGTACTCCGACACTTCCCCGTTGATGATGCGGCGTCCCACGTCCCCTGACAGACTCTGGAACACGCCCACAGAGTCACCGTCATTCACGTACCGCTCACAGAGAAACATGTCCTTTCAGGGTGCTAGGCCTGGTATGATGTGAGACATAAACCTTAACTTAACAGCAGACTCCATGAAAACCCTGCTCAGAGATGTCCTGCCTGGTGTGATCTTTGAATTACTGAAGGAGATTTCACATTTTTCGTCTGATCTAAGATTTTACAGAGGAAACATCTTTAACAAAAATTCCGGGTGTGTTTTTCGGAAGGTGTGTTTTAAAAAGGTTTG
>JADBJO010000661.1:120000-125000 GCA_016801955.1 Conus betulinus | reverse complement strand
ATGAATGGGAAGGACAGGACACACAATTAAGACATGCCCACAATGGGGATGAAGCTTCGAAAGTACAGTTCAAACTTCCGAACAGCTGATTATAATCAGCCGGCACGATCGCGGTCCAGAGAGTGGGTTCCTATCCGTGGACCCGCGGCGCGTCATTCGTTGTTTTTGGTGTCTACTCCACGCCTCCTCCCTACCCCAGGATTCCCTTTTCCCCTCTCTCCATCTCTTTTTTCCTCTTTCTCTTTCCTCTCTCTCTCCTCCCTCTCCCCCTCCTCTCACCCTAACACCCACACAACCACACACCACACACCACACAACCACACCCACAACACAACAACCAACCAACACACACCACACACACATCCACCACATCACACCAGACCACACCACAACCTCCACACACCCACACACACACACACACACACACACACACACACACCCACGCACGCACGCCGGCAACTGCGCGCGCGTCACTCACACATACACCCACAACACACCACACACACAACACACACACCACACCCACCACACCGAACCACATCACATCACAGATCCCATACAACACCCACACACACACACACAGTACACACACACACACACACACACAACACCCTCCACCCACCACCAGACATCACCACACCATCCCACCCTACAAGCAGATTCCCACCACAACACACACACCACAACGACACACCCAACACACACACACAGCACAAACCCACACGACACACACACACACACACACACCACACTACACACACAGAGTACGCATAACCAAACAAAAACCACCAACACACACAAACACGACACACACACACCAACGCCCACACACAAACACCACACACACACAGACACCAAACACACTGACACCTTGCAATAAGAAAGAGTCGGGGGTTTTTCTCCTGCGTCCATGAAAGCCGATTGTGACCCTTATTTATAGACTACTCTGCCCAGATTTTCTTGCACTGGCTTTCTGAGGCCGACGTCGGATGGGCACTTCAGGAGGTTAAGTTCCATGGAGATGCCCCCCGCTCGTGAAACTGAAACGAAGAAAAGAAAAAACACCGGAGAAATTGTGTTTGATTTCTTTCATCCTCATATACAACAACCATGAAAATAAGGGTTGTGGCTTATCACTTGTCCCTTCCCCACTCTTAACCTGTACCAATACAGAACACTCCCTCAATCACACGCCCGCTGGAAGAAGAGAGAAAATGACGAGGTTTCTCTCTACAAATCAGATAAGATATTACTTAACGGAATACCAGTACTGGTTGAACATCACTGGAAAAAGTCTTCTTTTTTTCGGACTCTCTATCGCTTGTACTCACGAATTAATTTGATACGACGGCAACATTAATTTGATACGAAAGACTAAGAAAGAGCTTTTCCCAGTCCGTGCTGGAGGGACAATTGTAGACAAAGGGAAGAAGTACCTCGCATTATGGGCCGATGCCTTTCAAGAGCGAGACGTGTTAAAGGAATAACGTGTGATCCCGGACGCTAAAAATCTCCACATGTATATGTTCTGACCAATCAGCAGACGAGGAATAATTGGAAAATCAAACGAGATTTACCTAAAAGTTGAAGTTTCTTATTAGATATCATTTTCGAGGAGGATGCAGTTGGGTAGAGATATACATGGTGGAGAGACGCTTACGATACTGCGCACGTTCCCCAGACTCTCCCAAGACAGCTGCGTGTGATCCCTCGAGAACAAACTCGGAAGGGAGCGTTTCATTACAACCCGAAAATAACCTCGAGTTGCTGGCACGGATGGGCACATTTTCAAATTATTAATCGTCTGCTTGATTGGTCAGAAGAGTATACAAGTGGAGATTTTAGCGTCGGGGGAATACGCACCGTTCGTATTCCTTAAACACATCAGGCTCTGAAAAGGGATGTGTACAGGCAATCAGCCCATAAACGTGAGCTACTTTCCCTTTTCTACAAATGTGTCCAGCACGGACTGTGAAAACTCTTAGTCTTTGGTAGAAACACCATTTCCCCCCTTCATTCTTACAAATGATCCGGTAGACAATCTTGAAAAAGTTGTTCCTGTTGGACCAACCAGCTTGAAGGATGATTGTGTCTATTGGTAGCACCTGCTTAATGCTGCAGAATACTATAGCAGCAAGAGTGCTAGTGAGCCGAGCACCCTCCTGACATGTTATGTTCAGCTATAAAAACAGCACATCATTTCACCCAACGAGAAATGGAGACATGTGTCTCTTTTCACAATGTGCAAAAGGCTGTATGCAATGATTAAAAAGTGATTTCCCAGTCGTACCGTGGCAGTCTTTTTTTTTTTTTGTTTCAAGACTGCGAAGGTGGTGAGCCCAGGACACAATTCTCTTGTTTTCAAATACAAGGGTATTATAAGTAAAGGCTTTATTTAACGTGAGCCCTGGTTTGTTTGTTTTTTAAAAGGAGAGCTATATACAAAGGACACATTTTGCGAGGCATTTTTTCCTCAGTATCGGAAGAATATGGAGTAGTTGCGCTCTAGGTGTCAATTTTGGTGGTACAGCGACGGGTTGTTGTCTTTTTATAGGGTCAATTGCTGGTACCGCGGACGGGTTGTGGATGGCCAGTACGAAGCGGAATTTGGGGAATGGGAAATATAAATGACAAGTAAGTCCCTGTGGGAAAGAGGGCCAGGTGAAGTCTCTGACGCTGGGCTGTCTGCCTGGGCTGCAAGCCACTTTCTTCGCATCCTTTTCCCCGGCTGCTGAGTGAGGTCTCTCGGAAGATTGGAGAGACCCTTTCTGCACAGTCTGTCGCCAGGCGGACCGTTCGAGGACTTATTTGACCCTTCCCCAGTTGTTCTGGTAATGTTCACCAGGCTTTAGGTTACTTCTTTCCACACGTCTTGAATCGCAGATGTATATAGTCTGCCTGGGGGATGTTTTCTATGCCAAAGTTATCCATAGAGAGGACCTGTTCTTAGGGACTTATCCCGTCCATATCCATACGACGACAGGGCCACCCGTTTCTTTATTGTTCCTCCGTGCGAGACACTTAGTGAAAAAAAAAAAAGCGAACCAAACAGCATAACATTCTAATCCAACGTTTTTTGTTGTTGTAGAAGAGCAGGAACATGGCATGTGTATCAAACTTCGTTACTAGTTAACGGGAAAAATAAATATCAAGAAAGCGAGTAACGTTTATTTAGAACAATAGGGTTGTCTTTTTAATATTCACTAACCACGAGCAAGCTTTCATGCGACATTAACGTTATCTCAGGGGAATACACTTTGTCGAGGTTTGGTATTAAATAGAATGTGGGCGAAATTCACCAATTCAGTCATCCCAAGAGCGCACATATGTTACATGTTTTCCATGACACCACTAAATTAAAAACCAACAGCTCCGCCCCAATTGTAATGGCGTTCGGCCTCAACATTGCTGAAACACATTGCTGCCATGGACCGGCTAGGCACAGATGACATGCAAATTCGCGACGAGTACCAGCACGGTTTTAGGTGGCTGGGGGGGAGCGGCCGCCCCTGTAGAAAGAAGAAAAAAACACCCCCCTTTCCAGGACCGGCATTCACGGCTGGCCTCTAAAGCTTGGGGTGAGCTTGTAAAACTCGGCCTGCCTCTCAAAAAAACATAAGTAACTTGCTCTGACCAGCCCACCGGCACATAAAAAAAAAAAAAAACAAAAAACAAAAAAAAAACAAAAAAAAAAAAAAAAAAAAAAAAAAAAACGCCAGCGACAAAGCAACTGCCTGTGTGCATCCCGCAGCCTCAGTCGTTGCTGTTCCGCAGACAGGTTGTGAAAAAAACAGTACAACCAGTACAAATCCATAAACGGCCAAAATTCGCCGCTAGTGTATGCGTTCTCTGAAGAGAGTTCCCGGGTTACACAGTGTCTTCAGGGAATCAACGGACATTTCCATCAGGCTCGGTGGATCAAGTGGTATCTACCCCTGCAGGTTCTTCTGGGGGGCAATGGGGCAGTTTCGAGTCGCAAGTGTGGGAGTGGGACCACTGTCACCAGGAGAAAGGGTCGCAGGTCACCAGAAGAAGAATCAGCTAATAGCACTAGGAAAACTTGGGAAGTATGCTTCTAGAAAAGAGTTCTACTTCTCGGTGCCTCGTGTGACAAACCATGACTTCTCTCTCTCTCCCTCTTCTCCTCCTCTCTCTCTCTCTCTCTCTATCTCTTCTAGCCTTTCACACACACCACACAACACACACACAAACACACAACACACACACACACATACACACACACACTACACACCAACACACACACACACACACAACCCACACACACAGAGAGAGAGAGAGGAGAGCGAGGAGACGAGAGTGACGATTGAGGCTCCGGGTTCGGAGGAGGAGGGAGAGAGCGAGGAGGAGAGAGAGGCTATGTAAAAACCTTGCTGCTGCGGCGTTTTCGGATCGGCTGAAGGCACAGGTATTACTCTATTCCTCTGTGCCTCCTCTGGACTGCATTCTGACGTTCCCTTTTTTTTTTGGGGCGTGCTGTTCCTAAGCCAGGCTTAAACCCCTGCTTGCATCATGTCCGTGAACGTTGAATCGTTGAAGATAGTCTGTGAGGTTGACCTGTATGAATTTGTGATTTGGTTTAAAAGGCAAAGCACCCCACCTTGTTGACCCCCCCCCACCCCATCCACCACACCAACCCCACAAAGCACACACACAACCACAAAAAAACATAAAGCCCCCCACCACAAAAACACCAACAAACAAAAACCCCACAACACAAAGAAAGCACAAAGCACCCAACCTGTGAACCCCATCCCACGAGCGGGCAGTCTTTGGGCAGTTTGCTCTGCGGTTGGCAATGCGAATGGTGTTGATGTATTCGTTGAAGTGCAGAGTAGAGTCACACCTCAGGAGGGGCGAGGTCGTTGGGGAATCCCTTGTAGCCGTTAATCTTCCCATTGGGGGGTGCTGCACACATCACGTTCTTCTTACTTTAAGTCTTTTTTTTTATTTCACACACACACACACACACACACACACAC
>JADBJO010000661.1:42500-112500 GCA_016801955.1 Conus betulinus | reverse complement strand
GCTTAGTTTATATAGACGCTACACACGTCTGCTTAGTTTGTATACGCTACACACATTTGCTTAGTTTATAGACGCTGCACACATCTGCTTAGTTTATATACGCTGCACGCATTTGCTTAGTTTACATACGCTGCACACACCTGTTTACTGTATATACGCTACACACATCTGCTTAGTGTATATACGCTACACACATCTGTTTAGTTTATATACGCTACACACATCTGCCTAGTTTATAGACGCTGCACACATTTGCTTCGTTTATATACGCAGCACACATCTGCTTAGTTTATATAGGCTACACACATCTGCTTAGTTTATATACGCTCCACGCATCTGCTTACTTTATAGACGCTGCACAAATCTGCTTACTTTATATACGCTACACACATCTGCATGGTTTATATACGCTGCACGCATCTGCCTAGTTTATATACGCTGCACACATCTGCTTAGTTTATATACGCTGCACGCATCTGCTTAGTTTATACACGTTGCACACATCTGCTTAGTTGATATACGCCGCACGCATCTGCTTAGTATATAGACGCTGCACGCATCTGCTTAGTTTTATACGCTGCACACATCTGCTTAGTTTATATATAATACGAAGATGAACTGATATAAGACGAAGGTGTCGTGGCTACGACTTAACAGATGTCTGACCTGCGCCATTAACACAGCGTGCTTATCAGACCTCGAGTGCCGACCTAACGCTATTATGTGTGTGTGTGTGTGTGTGTGTGTGTGTGTGTGTGTGTGTGTGTGTGCGCGCGCGCGTGCGTGCGTGCATGCGTGTGTGTGTGTGTGTGTGTGTGTGTGTGTGTGTGTGTGTGTGTGTGTGTGTGAGTGGGTGGGCAAAGGCCATCAGGAATGTGTGTGTGTGTGCGTGTGTGTGCGTGTGTGTGTGTGTGTGTGTGTGCGCGCGCGCGCGCGCGCGCGTGCGCGCATGCATTGTGTTGGATGGGTGGAGGGAGGTGAAGGGAGGGAATGAGGCGATGGCCTCCAGAGCAGAATCAGAGAATGAAAAAGTCTGTGTTTAGACCGATAGACCATCCCATGTGCCAGGACCAAGGTCATGATAGACCATCCCATGAGCCAGGACCAAGGTTATGATAGATCATCCCATGTGCCAGGACCAAGGTTATGACAGACCATTCCGTGTGCCAGGACCAAGGATAGTCCATCCTGTGTGCCAGGACCAAGGTTATGATAGACCATCCCATGTGCCAGGACCAAGGTTATGATAGACCATCCCATGTGCCAGGACCAAGGTCGTGATAGATCATCCCATGTGCCAGGACCAAGGTCATGCCAGAGTTCCTCAGTCAAGAGGGAGCTGTGGCAGGGAAGATTTGTTCCTTTGTTTTTTCTTGAGCAGGAGCAGTTGAGCTACAGCAGTACGAGCAACTCCTTCCTCAAACTTGGAACCATCAGTGGATATCTTTTGAAAGGATGGAAAAGTTTATCGAGTTCAGCCCTAAAGGTCTTAGAGCCAGCCAGCCAGCACAGTGGCTGTGAAAAGAAGCACGATCAACGCATGTCTCTGGCTTTCAACGAAAGGGGAAAAAAAAAAAGGAAAGAAAGAAAGAAAGCGTATTGTCTGGGAATATGGAAAAAAAAAAAAAAAAAAAAAAAAAACCCTGATTAGTATCTGCATCTTAGAATAGGAAGGGAAATCTAAATTCCCGAGGCTTTCACAGTGTTATAAAAAAAAAAAAAAAAAAAAAAAAAAAAAAAGTTCACCCTCACGTTCTTTGGAACTTGAGGGTGAACATAACAGTCATAAGTAGCATTCGTTAAAATGGATTCCGTGGTTTTTTGCGTTATAAACTTTACAGCAAACTTGCCGGACGGTCGAGGACCAGCCGTTTTATTTAGAACCGTACACAAAAATTAGATGGATTTGTCCTTGGCCCACATTCTATCGACCAAGATTAATTAAAATGGGTTCGCTGTGTTCTTTTTATGCTGCTGACAGAGAAACCATCACATCAACAGACGAAGGTGAACACGTAACTTCCTTAGGGGAGGTAACTAAGAAACGAAGGCGAGTGAAAACGGTCTGCTTGCAGGAGGAACTCAAAATCCAGAAATGTAGTTTCTGAATGCTAGCTTCATTACTTTCTGTTCCCCCACAATGTCTACTTTCACAGGACATTATGATGTTGGCATTATGTGGCGTCATTATGTAGCGTTGTGAGTGTTGTAGACTATCTTCACACAAGCAGACCAAGCGCAATTTAGATCATTTTCTTGGCTTTATTAGGCTAACTCCACATAGCTCCTTTCTCATTGGAGGCTGGGGATGAACCCCCTATTCTCACTCATACATCTCCGTACACCACCTTCGTTTGCTCATCGTTCGCACAGTTCACACGCATCACGTCAATCATGCATTCCTCACGTGCACTTTCTGCTGATCATGCAACCAATTCTCATTCGCCCTTTCACAATTACCTTATGTCCCCCTCAATGTCTCCTTTCACAGGACATTATGATGTTTGCATCACGAGTATGTGTAAATACCACACTGCCTGGATGCGAGTGGTTCTTGAAATAGGTGTGCGAGTGTTAATGCTTGCTCATCGCGTAAGCCTGTGTGTGCACATACACAATTTAACAAAAAAAAAAACAAACAAACAAAAAAAATCGCACGTATGTTTAAAGAGTGGGTTCTCTTTTGAGGAAGATAGAAAGAGGAAAAAACAAGATAGACAGTTGGCCAGTTCCTGCTGTGTGTTATATTTTGAGGAAGATGGAAAGAGGAAAAACAAGATTGACAGCTGGCCAGTTCGTGATGCGTGTTATATTTTCATCACTGTGGCTTATCCAAATCAGGACGAAGACGAGTATCAACCCACCGTTGTACCATCTTCGCAACTCCCTCCTTGTGAATCAAAAGAAATTCTTCCAATCAGGTAGTTGGTAAAACAATTTCACAACACAAGGTGCAAACCACGGAGAGAGGTGGGGTGGGGCGGGGGTGGGGGTGGAGGGTCTACAGCATGTTTCACATCACAAAATAACACTCCAACAGGCCTTCATTCTGAAGTCTTGTTATGGAAAGAAAAATCGTTGGGGACAAGATTGGTGTTCCCAAGATTCCAAACAAAAAAAAAAAAAAAAAAAAAAAAAAAAAAAAAAAAGGGCAATAAATTGACAAAATGAGTACATCGGTCGAAAAAGAAAGAGAGAAGACCAGCTGAAAAGAAGACAATTGACACGCCAAAGGAAAACGATCTGTGTAAGACAAGCATGTTCAAAAGACGATTCCTGTCCCCTTCTCTCAAATAATCAATGCTCAACGTCATCTCAGGTTCATGCCATCTTATTCTACGATGTGTACTTCATCTGGTGCTTCCGTTTATTTTCCCCACATCTACTTTTGTTTGATCCAATCGCAAAAGCAAATTCATGACCTTTTGATATTCTTCGGCAACTGTTATTGTGAAGAACTTTGTTTGCTGCTTTAAATTTCATATGGTTCATTTTTTGTTTTGCTTCACCAAAAATAAACTTTGTGTTCATTAATCCACTTTGACTGGCCTATCTGCTTCTTCGCTTTGCACTATTACATTTAATGGTCTAATGCTGATCAGATGTAAATGAATATTTGTCACAATGTTTCCAAACATCTTTAATTTTTTTTTAGTGTATTTGAAACGTGAAAATTTCTAAGAAAATGTCAGTCACATCGCTGAAACTGTTCATCGCAGATTTGTTGGGTTTTTTTTTCTCTTTTTTTTTTTTCCGTTTTTACTCAGGACATATGACTGGAAAGGTGTTGACAATATTCATTACTCTGCCAAGTGTTGTTCTGTGAGTGCTTTTAACTACTAAGAAAAAAAAAAAAGTCACTGTTGAAATTTACAGCGAAGGTGCACACACACACACACACACACACAGAGTGACTGCAATTTTGCACTGTTTAAAACGTAGGTCAAAAAGGGTTGAGAAAGAACCGACAGATGGAAATGAGAAAAAGAATAAGATAAACAGAACAGATAAGCAAAGAACTCAGAAACACAGAGACAAAAGCGGGAAAGAACATGAAAACCAAGAGACGACAACTGTGTGTGATATGTATAAAAAGCTTTATTTCCACAAAGGACATGATTAGTTGGGTTTTTTTTGTCTTCACGTCCTCGACAGGTCATATCACAGATCTTGGCGTCTCCTCTCTCTCCCCCCCCCCCCCCCCCCCCCCCCCCCCCCCCCCCCCCCCCCCCCCCCCCCCCCTTTGATCTCTGCTCACTCACCGTTCCTCAGTCACACACGGTTCAACTCAAATTTCGCTCAGTCAATCTGTCTTGCTCAACTGGTTCACCGTTTAAAGTCTGGAGGCTGTCAATCTGTCTGGCTTAACGCCTCAGTTGATTTCAGTCTGTCCACCTTGTCCAGTAACCCACACTGTCAGTATGTTGCAGGGCACTTCAACCAATCCCTACACCTTCCTATTCTTATTCGTGTCCTCCTCACCCGTCCCCCCCCCCCCCCCCCCCCCAAATTTCGCCCGGCTTTCTAATTATTTCTGCAAATGTGTCAGACTTGTGAGGCCCATCAAACAAAAATCCCTATTCCCAAACATCTTTTTTCCTGTCTTGTTTCGCTGTCCCATCTTCTGTGCACTCATTCCAATACCCCAGCCACAGCCCGGTGAGTTCTGCCGCAACCCCAGCACCAGCAATCCACAGGGAACAGTCAATGTCAAGTGGTCAAGAGGCAACTCACCGGAGGAGACACTGCACTGCTGTGGAGACACTTCAGTGGTGTTCAGTGGCGCCTGTTCTGATCTAACATACGCAGGACACCACCCACCAAGCCCCTTACTGACGACAATAATTGCTTAGTCACAGAGCCAGCATAAGTGAGCTCTCCCTACAAAGGGCGCCACCATGTCCGTCCAACGACAGCCCCCATGGACTCACCGATACCAAGGACCCTGACTGAACTACATCAAGGCCACAGACGTGGAGACGGACATCGAAACTGAAGTCACCATGAGAGCAGGGCATGAAGGGCAACAGAATTTGATACTTTTTTTTTATGCTTATCGATGAGAATGAAGATGATTAAGATGATGCTATGGATTTCCATTCCGGTCTGAGACTGCATGACAGGGCTGTACTCTACGCATCTTTACATGATATACCCCGGCATCAACCAGGCCCGAAAGAAACAGACACCCGCAGTGTTGGTCAGGAGATCTGAGCAACACTCTCGGAGACACATCCATTGAGTGGATGAAACTGGACTGTGTGGTCCCAGTCTCTCCAACTGAGCCCGTAGCAAGCTCAATCCTGGGAAGGAGCCGGTGGGAGCAGAAAAATCCCACATGACTCTGATGGGAATCAAACCAGCGACCTCCTAGCCAGGGGTCCGCGACGCTAACCACTTTGCCACGGCGGCTGGTTCCCAAACACATCTTGTCAAGTACCTACGTCTGCCCTCAAAACATTCTAACTCTCGTCTTCTGTTTCCTTCACTTTAATCAAAACACACAATGTAACTGCTTCTAAAGGTATTCACACAGTTTTGATCATGCTCCTTTTTAAAATTAGCATCAACATTTTTTTCAGTTAGCATCAACTTTTTTTTCAGACTTATAAAATTTTCACCAGATGACTTGCAAGAACAAAGAGACAAAAACAAACAAAACAAAAACACCATGAACAAAAAGAAAACCGAGAAATGGCAAGCCTGATTAGGACTGATAGGAGACAGACAATTTCAAATGAATAACCCCACTGCTACACCCTTCATATAAATAACCCCACTGCTACACCCTTCATATAAATAACCCCACTGCTACACCCTTCATATGAATAACCCCACTGCTACACTCCTCCATTAAATAACGCCACTGCTACACCCTTCAAATAAATAACCCCAACCGCTGCACCCTTCAAATAAATCGCCCAACTGCTACACCCTTCAAATAAATAACTTCACTGCTACACTCTTGAAGAATTAACAAAAACTGTAGCCTATATTTCAAACTGCCAGCTTTTAATTTCCTACTCCATTCAAGTCAAACATTACACCATTTCATGTGTTAAGCAAATCATTAATGTGATGAAACCATTTCACATGTTCTACGCAAATGCCTGGAGCAAACAGACCAGAACAAAGTTCTTCCATACCACAATAACCAGAAGGAGAGAACAGATCATAACACAAGAACAAATCATTACCAACTTAGAGATCAACAGCCAAACAGAACACACTTCACCACAGATACACCAACCAAACAGGTATTCCGACAGACTTCATTCCTAAACACAATGTTGGAGGAAGCCAAAATAGAGATGAGGACAGGAGGCTGGTGGATCACTGGGAGAGGTAGTGGTGGTGCTGGTGGTGGTGGTGGTGGTGGTGGTGGGGGGGGGGGGTTCTATTATCACTGCTGGTTCACACTGGTCTAGTCAGCATGTGTAGCAAACTGTAAGCTGTCAACATGTGTAGCACACTGTAAGCTGCAGTTAGCAGTGGAGCACTGTTCACACTGGTCTAGTCAACATGAGTAGCACACTGTAAGCTGGAGTTAGCAAGGCTCATAACTGGGAAAAAAAAAAAAAAAAAAAAAAAAGGAAGAATCCCTGAAATTCTACATGGATCGGTCAGCATGCTGTCCTATATACATACTTGAAAATATCTTAAACTTGTTTTTAACATGGCGCAGTCTAATGTAAACGTGAGAACCAGGGTGAGCGTTGTCCATTCTTCCATCCAGCCTCAAGAGGACTATTAGTTCACAGAGATCTTTGTTGTCAATCTTTTTTTCACCTCTGCAGCGTTTTGCTGATGCCAAGTGTGGCAGTAGTTTACCTTTACCCTCTTCAACCCGCTAGAGAAAATGGTAACTACCCCCTCCAGAAAAACAAAAACAAAAAAAAACTGACACCAACTACCTGCTCTGGCAAACAAACAAACAAACTTCCACGTGATTCCATGAGGTCAGTCTCGTCTGCTAACATACCAAAAAAAAAAAAAAGAAGAAACCATCACAATGTGGACTGCACTGCCTTTCCCCTCCTCCGATTTATTTCATCCTCTGAAATATTCTTTTCATCGCAGATTCGTGCCTTTGCTTGTAGCTAAAAATAAAATGCACTTGTAAACTCTCAGGGTTTTAGGAGCCTGCGGAAGTGGCACAAACAAAGCTGTGCAGTGACTTCCCACAGAACTGACTGTGCTGTGGTGTACCTTATCTCCTCTTTTAGTTACTATAAAGAGGAATCAATGCCCGACTTCTCTTCCCCACAAAACTGGCTGTGCTATGGTGTACCCATTTTCTCTTTTCTGTTACTATAAAGAGGAATCAATGCCCAACTTCTCTTCCCCACAGAACTGGCTGTGCACTGTACTGTACCTATCTTCTCTTTCAGTTACAACAACGTCTAAAGAGGAATCAATGTTGAGCTACTGGTAATAAACTTGCTTTGGCAGCTAAAAAAAAAAAAAAAAAAACTTCACTGCAGCGCTCTGGGTGAGGGGAAGAGGAGAAGATGAAAAAAAACACCAAATTGGAGCACTTCCTGAAACTCTTCGTGGAAAGGGGAAGGATGGTGGAGCATGAGGTCTTCCTTGAACTACTCATGGAAAGGGGAAGGATGTTAGCGCATGCTTCCTTCACCTCCACTCCAAACCAGATTTCAAAATAGTGCAGCCTGAATCAGCCTTTTTCTTTTGTGTGTCCAACCAGGACCTGTACCACTGGTTCCAACAGCTTTTGACGATCTCACTTTCAATGTGTCCTGCCGATGTATGACATCACAGCACGACATCACTTTGCTTCAAAAGGCCAGACAAGATGGCGACTGCCGGCCCTTGCAGAGAAATTTACAAATAAGATTTTGTGATGACAGCATTGTCTCCAAAAGCACTAGCAAACCCCAAACTGGAGTGGAAGACACTGTAGATATTCCATTGTTTCCTTTACACCTAATCTTATTTTCCTTTAATTTTTTTTTTCCTTGTTTTCATTTTCACATTTCACCGATGTCCATGAAATACCAGAAAAGCGGAACCTTTTTATTCATAACGATTTGTTTCCCACTCTTGTTTTGTTCCCACTCTTGTGACCAAAAATTCATAATTTGTTTCCCACTCTTGTGACCAAAAATTCATAATTTGTTCCTCATTCTTGTTACCAAAAATTCATAATTTTGCTTCCCACTCTTGTTACCAAAAATTCATAATTTGTTCCCAACTCTTGTTGCCAAAAATTCATAACAATTTGTTTCCCCCTCTTGTTACCAACATGAACAGGACTCTGCAGCTACACACACAGTCAAACCTCTGGCATGTTATGTTGGACTCCCCATTTTCCCACACATTCATTAATCTGCCATCCTAAACAGGTCTCACCTCCCTTACCACCCACTCCACTCCCCCACCCTCCTGTCAGACATACTGTCCGGCCATCCAAACCAAGAACGCTTTCATCAAACAGTACACAACACACACAACAGACCTGTGCATCCTCCAAAAATGTCAATGGTGTACTTTTCTACAAAAATGAATATTTTCTTTTTCAAAGGTATACAGCGTTAAAGCTGAAGGGTGGGGCTAGGGTGGGGGTATTTTTCAAATTCCTGTGAAAGCAGGGGTTGGGGACAGAACAGATCTGACAGCACACAGTCAGGCACTGTTCTTGGAACCGACTGCAGGTTGTTACAGACAATTCTTTCATACCTGGCTCACTGGCATACTTTGGAACCAATTTCTGCACTCCCATATGTCTTTCCCTATTTCAGAGTCCAGGGTTTATACAGACTTCCTATGAAAAATTTCCAGGACTTTTTAAGGACTTTTCAAGCACTTTCTTAATTCAAGGATTACTTCTATGACAAGTTTTTAGAATAATCATGAAATACTGAAACAAATCAAATCATTCACTGTCTAGGACACTTTTGCATATGCGGCAAAAGGTCTTCGTTTTTGTTTTGTTTCCACCTGGGTCTGCCTGGAACTATTTTTTCCAACCCACACGACAACTATTTTCCCAACATCAGGATTCTCAATTCATGACAGTGGATCATTCTATAACATGCACAGGAGCCATGAAGGCTGGTGACTTTTCTTTTCCTGTAGCCGACAACTTATCAGCAAGACCACTGGTCAACTCCCACCCTGACATTTTTTTACTTTCATATTTTTTTTTTTGTTAACAATTACAGATTCTTTCTTCTAATAGACTTAAGATTTTACACAGACTTCATTCAAAATCATTGGCAGTGACAAAATTTAAGCACTTTTTCAATACCTATGAACAAAAGCCTCAATTTTAAAGACTTCCAAATCCTTCAAAAGGGGACCCCCCCAAATTAAGGACTTTGAAGAACTGTACAAACCCTATAGTCTTTAGCCTCCACTGTTGTTCAAACATTTTGGCATGCTGTTGATGAAGCAGACTGAACAACATAATACTCTGCACTCATGAGTTTGTTCGAGTTGTTGCCCACAGTCCAAAGCGCTCGAACTGGCACACACCGTCACACCACCATGGTGACACTCCACAAGTGCGATCACCACTCAAGAACTTCATGACCAGATTTTCTTTGGGGAACATTTTTCTTTATGCAACATTTCCACAGCGCACACTGGCATTGTGTGCACGTAAACAGATCTTCAGGCGCACTGGTATCACTCGCAAAGCCCTCGCTACTTCGTTAAAGGTAACTGGTTCAGAGGAGTTGCCAGCACCAGGCTGACAGCACCAGGCCCAGGCTGACAGCACCCTGGCTGTCAGCACCAGGCTGACAGCACCAGCCGACACCCAGCCGACAGCACCAGCCACCAGCACCAGGCTGACAGCACCAGGCTGACAGCACCGGGCCGGACAGCACCAGGCCGACAGCACCAGGCCGACAGCACCAGGCTGACAGCACCAGGCTGACACCACCTGACCACCAGGCTGACAGCATCAGGCTGTCACACCAGGCCGACAGCACCAGGCTGACAGCAGGCCGACAGCACCAGGCTGACAGCACACCAGGCCGACAGCACCAGGCTGACATCATCAGGCTGTCACTACCAGGCCGACAGCACCAGTCCGACACAGCACCAGGCTGACACCACCAGGCTGACAGCACCAGTCTGACAGCACCAGGCCGACAGCACCAGGCCAGCACAGGCTGACACCACCAGCCGACAGCACCAGTCTGACATCATCAGGCTGTCACTACCTGGCTGTCACCATCAGGCTGACACCAGGCCGACAGCTGTCACCCACCTGGCTGTCACCACCAGGCTGACAGCACCAGGCTGTCACCACCTGGCTGTCACACCAAGCTGACACCAGGCCAACAGCACCAAGCTGACAGCACACCAGGCCGACAGCACCAGGCTGACAGCACCAGGCTGACAGCACCAGGCTGACTACACCTGGCTTTTTCAGGGCAGTAACAAAATACAGCAAAGGAAAAAGGTTTTGCCAGTGAAAAAAAAAAGTATGTAGCAGAAATGATATGACTGCTTAACTCCTGCTATTTGTGTGAAAGACCGAACTCAGCCATGCTGAGAATGCTAGTCATTCCACCTGACTTTCCACCTCCAGTTTATGAAGAGCATAAAACATCAAAACAACTAAATAAAATGAAAAAGCATCAGAGCAAAAGGCCATTGCAGAAGGGACAGTCACTGAGTCAGAGTCATTAGGACAGGGACACTGCAGAAGGGACAGTCACCAAGTCGGTGTCATTAGGACAGAAGGACACTGCAGAAGGGACAGTCACCGAGTCAGTGTCATTAGGACAGAAGGACATTGCAGAAAGGACAGTCACTGAGTCAGTGTCATTCTGTGCAGTGTGTGCAGTTCGACACCACCCAACCACCAGATGGCAGAAAGAACAAAACAACAACAAAAAGGCATAAATTATAACCCCACCCCCCCCCCCCCCCCCCCCCCAAAAAACAAAAAAAAAAAAAATTAAGACTTGACAAAATATGGAAAAAAAAAAGGAAAAAAGGCTCACAAAGGCTGGAAAACAGTGGCTTGCAGTAAAGAAAAAAAAAAAAAAACAAAAACAACAAAACAAAAACCCCACAAACAAAAAAAAAAACCACAGCTGCAAAGGAAATATTACTGACCAAGACCTTCCAAAAGGCAGGGACAGCTCTGTCATGAGAGCCTCTGTCATTCCAACAGGGCTTGGGGGCTCAGGGAATGGATCTGCTCGCAACTCAAAGTTATCACCTCCCCAACGGACACGAAACACTGGCACCTTCAGCCCACCTGCGGAACCCCTAAAAACCAGGGCATCAAGGGAAGTCATCAGCAGGAGGCAAGGGAGTGAAGTTTGTCTGGCATGGACAAAGAGGAAACTACTCCCATCAAAAACCGCAGTTTACAAGGAGGTCATAACGGAGAGAGAGGGTGCTGCTTGGGAGTTTCCCTGTCCTCAGATTTTTCCGTCTTCCCTTCACGGCGGAGGGGCTCACACTGCACAAAATGGAATACACAGAAGGCAAGAGGTAGCTGGGTTGGTGGGGGGAAAAAAATATTAAAAAAGATACGAGTTCCCATGACAAGCGCCTTCTTCTTCTCCCCGGGCTGCCATGTCAAACTGGTGAGCCTTATATATATACACTTCACACTCCCACAGCTCAGGGAAGCACACTCTCACATGAGCATTTGTCAAAAAAAAAAAAAAAAAAAAAAAAAGCTGCGATCTTGTCAACTGTGACCTCTAACACGCATTACAGTCCGCCTCTTGCCATCTGTTCATGCTTCAGTAACAAACTACATGTTTTACCATGGTTCAAAGCTTGCTGTGGACGTGACACTTGGCAATTTATACTAGCACTTCCTTTATAAATACTAATACTTCATTTATACTAGTTCTTCATAGTGGAACGTCAAAGCCCAGACCTCCATAACTCCTTTACATTTGGGTCAGTGGCACAACCTACCACTGGTTGGCGTGCCCTGGACTGGCTGCCACAGATCTGCACTGTCACAGGCTACAGCTGAGAATATTTTCAGACACTTGTTTCAAATCACACAAACTATCCACATTTCTATTTAGTGAACATATATCTGTCTACCACTAAAAGCACTGAAACAGTTCACAGCAAATGAAATAAACACCTGAAAACTGTACTAAATAACTAATGTGTTTTGAGATTTAGGTGGTATTTTGTTATTATTCATTCACTGGTTTGCCTTTTTCTTGTACTTTAACAAACAAATCTGATCTGTTAACTTCTCCCCATCCCTTCGCCACCCACCACGAAACAACAGAACCATTTCATCTAAGTAGCATTTTGCACAACAACCAGATTTTGCACAAATTCATACTAAAACCCCCGTTATGAAAAAAAAAAAACGTCATCATCATAATCATTTATAAAGAAACTAAAAATATAAATAACTAAACAACTAAGTACCATATTAACACACAAAAAAAGATAAATTATGTTACTTTGGTATCAAGGATCCATCCCTTTGAAACACAAGCACGAGTCAAACCTGGAGATAATGTGGAATTTATGTGCAGAAGACAGAGCAAGGACACTAAACACATGTAATATACAATCAGCATCATCAATAACACACTGTCATCAGGGCACTAACCACATACATACAATCACTAATCAGCATAACCAGTAACAAGCTGTCGTCAGGACCACAGAGAGAGGCTGACGGCCGGCTCCAGACACACAACATACCTACCCGTAAACCAGTTCTGCAGGATCACACCTCTTAGGGAGGATGCCATGCCCTCACACTGGCTAAAATACAATACCACTGCCACTGGGCCTCACAGTACACAAAAGGGCCACATAGTACACAAGTGGGTCACACAGTACACAAGTGGGCCACACAGTACACAAGTGGGCCTTCCTCCCCCGCTGTTGTCCCACTGTGGTCAAGTTCTGTACCGTCTCTCCAATGTGGAGAGGTGTGACAAAATGAAATCCCTGACAACCATACTTTGTACAATATTCATGGTTCCATGACGAAAAAAAAAAAAAAAAAATTTGTTACAGCTTTCAAAAACACGATTCACACATCTTCACCAGCATTCACATCAATGTTGGCCACAGAACTAGTCAGCTGTTTCTCCCTGTGTCTCCTGTCCAGCTGTTCTTTACACCTGTACCACATTCATCCTCACTCTTGTATCCTCACAATCATTTTTTTTTTTTCCCCACCAGCAGTTAAGGCATTCACCTGCACCTTTTACACCACCGCAAATATCAGCACAGCAGCATGACATATATCAACCACATTTACACCACCCCTATCTTTGTTTACAGCCACACTGCACTTACAAATATAATTTTACCGTCAAAGATTGTTCGCAGTAGTGCTGCATTCAACGACAACTTCTGCACTTCATCATTCACCACTGGAAATGCCACAGCGTTCACCAATACTTCCTACAATTCCTTATTCATCACTCACCGATACCTTTCACACTACCTAAATCAGTTCACAGCTGCAAAAATTCGTCGGCACCTGTTACATCAATTCAGTTTACAACATTCACTGACAGTGACATTTACCACAATCACTATTTACAGCAGCAAGACATACCACCGACATCATCTACACCACCACAATAATTGCACAACTTGACACTGCTACAAGCAGTGTTCTGCGTTCAAATTAAAAAAAAAAAAAAAAAATAATACCCATTAAAAATCTGTTGTTTTTTGTGACCTTTTTATCTTTAGACAACATCCACCGATATATTGTTCCATTCTTGTCACTAGTCTCTAAACATTCTAGTCACAGCATACACTGGCTTCTATGAACCATTTTGTTCTTGTCACATTGTGGGCAGATACTGCTCAAACACTGTTACAACATTCATACTGCTCAAATGCTGTTACAACATTCATACTGCTCAAACACTGTTACAACATTCACATGCAGAGTACAGCACTGACACTGTATCAACGTCCACTAGGACACATATATACATTTCAGTTCTTATTACAACATTGTTACAATGTCCACTGGGACACGCATACATTTCAGTTCTTGCTACAACAGTCGCTGCATGTCTTCTTCACACCGCAATCAACTGTGACGTCTTCAACAGACACATACTGATCCCTCAGGCCCATTCCCCATTCCACTTCCAGGTCCACTGACCACACAGGTGGGGTAGGTCCACTGACCACACACAGGTGGGGTAGGTCCACTGACCACACAGGTGGGGTAGGTCCACTGATCAAACAGGTGGGGTAGGTCCACTGACCACACAGGTGGGGTTGATCCACTGACCACACAGGTGGGGTTGGTCCACTGACCACACAGGTGGGGTTGGTCCTCTGACCACACAGGTGGGGTAGGGCAGGATGGGTGGGTGGGAAAAGGAGGGGTCACTACACTTACACATTGCAGCACAAACTGGGGGGGGGGGGGGGGGGGGGGGGGATCAAAACTTAAAAACAAAATACAACCTTCCAGATAAATTCATCTTTCCTTTGTCACAAAATCTGCACCTTGTTTTGATAAGAATTTGTTGCCTTTTTTCATGTGAATTACAGCCGTCAACCTGAAGGAAATGTTCCCCACGTTCTATCAGGTAGGAACACTTTCCCATCAGCATGTTGGCTGACCTGACACACCCGTCTCTGGGCAACTCCACCCTGACTATTTTCATTACAAACGCTCACCCTTCCACCTTCCAACGGGCATTCCAGTCATCACAAACACTCACCTTTCCACCTTCCAACGGACATTCCAGTCATCACAAACGCTCACCCTTTCACTTTCCAATGGACATTCCAGTCATCACAAACACTCGCCCTTCCACTTAAAACGGACATTCCAGTCATCACAAACGCTCACCCTTTCACTTTCCAAACTTGTGGAGAAGCAGACAACAAAATCGCTACCACTACAAGCAGCATTCATATACACACACAAAATAAACATCAGAGATCACAGAGCAAACAAAATGAAAACCCTGAGACTAGCCAAGCCAGTTCAAACACTTCACTGTCACCTGCTAAAGCCAAATCCATGGGAACTGGGATAACTCAACAGTCCAAATCGTTTCAACCAAAATAAAAACCTGCTTTGTTGTGGGTGACCCTCTTTCACCACTGTTCTGTGTATCAGACTGACCCCACAGCAAGATTCCTTCATAAGCTTTTCTAGAAAAACTAGCAGGTAATATACCTCGGGCTTGAATTTTCAGGGGGGGGGGGGGGAAACAAGTGGTTTTTTATTTTTTTTTTTTTTTTTTTTTTTTTTTTTTATTTTATACAAAAAAGTTTTGTTTGCATTACCATCAAATACTCTCAGGTGTGGGGAAAGCTTTCAGTGGGAAGATAATTCTCACGGTGCTGAACCGAGTTATCCAGCACTTTGCTGCAGAGGCCAAACCATCTCCATCAACAAAGAGTTTGGTTTGTGAATGGCTTGGCGACTGACAGTTGTGTGGCATGCGGCAAAATCTACTTCCAAGTCTTGCCAGTCCAACCGAGCTGATGAGATTCTGTTCAAGCCGCATGCTCCCACAGCTGATCATCAGAACACGAAGAGACCTCTGGAAACTAAAAAGAGTTTTCACCCTTTTCATGATTGTTCTCTGTGTAAATTTTAGCTTCAGAGAATACTCTGCCCCCGTTTCCACATGATCTAAAACACCAATTACCTTTTACAATTTTCTTCTTTTATTTTCAAGTGACATGAATCAGACGACTGGAAATTTTGCATCATCTAGGAGATAAAAGTAGGAACTGCAATTATAATTTACAGTGAAAGCAGCCACAATGACTCTTCCAAGCTTTCCATACTGTTTTTTTTTTTCCCCCCCTTCATTCTTTGTCTGTTTTCCCCCCCCAGACAATGCTCCAGAACAGCTTCTCTCAAGGTCAGTTTCATGTCAGCAAAAAACCTGGCTGTTTTGTGAGAAACAGGGAATCAGACAGCTGCTCAGATCATCCAACTGAACAGCAGAATTACTGCAGTGGTCCCCCCCCCCCCCCCCCCCCCCTCCTCATCAATTATCTGTGGTGCACCAGTCCACAAATTTCCGTGTTAAGGTTGTGTCAGTCTTCCATTGTCTGGTGTGTTAGTCATCACAAAGCACTTTCTGTCAACATCATTCATGTATTAACCCCTTCACGCTACATTTCTCTGTCAACGTTATTCATGTATTACCCATTCACTCCTCATTTCTCTGTCAACATTGTTCATGTGTTACCCCCTTCACTCTACACTTCTCTGTCAACATCATTCATGTATTATTAACCCATTCACTCTACATTTCTCTGTCAAAGTTATTCATGTACTGACCCCTTCACTCCTCAGGCGTTTTCCACTTCACTCTACATTTCTCTGCAACGTTATTCATGTATTAAACCCTTCATTCCACAGGCATTACCCACTTCACTCTACACTTCTTTCTCCACACCCCGTCGAATCCACAGACTCTTGAGAACATAATGCTGATGCAATAGTACTTTTTCCTATGTACACCTCGAGAGCATTTGACGGTGGTGGGATTGGGAGGGAACAGATCTGCTAGTGAACTTGATTTAAAAAAAAAAAAAAAAAAAAAAAAAAAAAAAAAAAAAAAAAAAAAAAAAAAAAAAAGCAACTAGACACACACCATCCTTCAGGTGGGAGTTTTCGTTCACGACTGCCACACAATACTTAAGAAATACCAACAACAAGCAGAAAGAATGAACACACTGTGTGGTGGTTTGCACATGATGTTTTTCCCCTCCTGTTTTTGGCTGGATACGAACAACACAAACAGAACAGACTGTACACCAAGTGAGTGAGCTCAGGCCATCGCTTAGGCTTAGTTGTCCCGCAATGTTCCCACTGCTCACAGTGTCACCTGACATGACAACGAACTGTGACCGATTCAGCTACAGCACAACAATCTTCCAGACACTGGCTTACGACTATTAGCATCACCAAGTTCATTTTTTCCCCAGTACACAGCCAACATCCAACACAATGTCATCATCTGCACTTCCACCATCCACCCTAAAAACAAAAAAAAAAAAGACAATGTATAATTGGTCCCATTATGATGGAAACAGTTCACCTCTTGATTCTAAACACTGACCAGTTGTGTGTAACATGACTGTTTCCTCCTGTGGCCACAATGGACTGGCTCACCTGCCTTTCAGACCTATCCTCGAATTGACTGCTTATACAAATAACAGGTAAGTGGTGTTTCATTCTTCTGCTTCACAACTTTCAAAAACTGATGCTTTTCAGTTTGTTTATCTCCCTCTCTCTGGGCACTCTAGCTGGTACATCTCAATAATTGAACTGCATTCATGTGAAGTCTGGACGACGACTTTTCGTTCTTCATGTTCTGGCATTTCTTCTTTGAACAGACTCATTCCTTCCCTGGCCACATGAATCACGTTCTGGTCTTCATCTTACAGTCTTCCTTCCCGCCTTTATTATCTACTCACGTGACCTTAACCCTTCCTCATTAGTTGTTCAACTTGTGTACTGAAGTTCTGGTCTTCATCGTACAGTCCTCTTTCCTGCTCTGTTCCCCTACCAAAGTGACCTGACTCCTTCCTCAGTTGTTCAAATGATGTTCTCATCGTACAGTCCTATTTCCTGCCTGTGTTCCCTACCAAAGTGACCTTACTCCTTCCTCAGTTGTTCAACCTGATGTTCTGGTCTTCATCGTACAGTCTTTCCTGCCTCTGTTCCCTACCAAAGTGACCTTACTCCTTCCTCAGTTGTTCAACCTTCATGTTCGTCTTCATCGTACAGTCCTCTTTCCTGCCTGTGTTCCCTATCAAAGTGATCTGACTCCTTCCTCAGTTGTTCAACCCTGTGTACTGATGTTCTGGTCTTCATCGTACAGTCCTATTTCCTGCCTGTGTTCCCTACCAAGTGACCTGACCTGACTCTCCTCAGTTGTTCAACCTGTGTACTGATGTTCTGGTCTTCATCGTACAGTCCTCTTTTTGCCTGCCTCTTTCCTACCAAAGTGACGTGACTCCTTCCTCAGTTGTTCAACCTGTGTACTGATGTTCTGGTCTACACATGCTACAGTCCTCTTTCCTGCCTCTTTTTTCTACCCAGGGGACCTTGCTCCTTCCTCAGTGGTTGTTTAACTTGATGATGTTTTGGTCTACACATACTACAATCCTCTTTCCTGACCTTGACCAAGGTGACCTTGCTCTTCTTTCCTACCTATATCCTTTATCAAAATGATTTTGCTCCTTCATCACTGGACCTTGAACTTTTGACTTGTGTATTGATCAGTAAATGCTGAAACGACTGTGAACACTTCAGGAAGGCATCCATGGCATGGACAGGAATGGTGGTTGGCCTTACTTAACGCTTTCTTCATGACACAATGAGCTCTGATGGTGCAGAGAGGTCAGGCAAGTGGCAGCTATTTTGCTGGTAGAACACAACTCTGTCAGTCACGTTCATCCATGACGAGGGAGAAGAAACAGGCGGGAGGGAGGTGGTGTGGAAAATTAGGGGGTGTTGGAGTTTTGTACAGATGAAGCACAACAGCAACACCAATCCACACTGCTGGCATTCAAACGACAGCCTGTCAACTGCCCACAAGCCAGTGCCACACAACAATATTTCCACAACCAGCACACATACGACAGGTGACACATCTGACAACAAGACTTCCCCAGTGTCGGACACCAGGAAGTCGCCATCACTGACGACACATCACGGCAGTGCTGACAGATAGCGACAACATTACGCCAGCCTTGTCGGTGGGCAACACCAGACAGAGACACCCAAAGGTCACATCAATGAGCCACAATAATGAACATTCCACACAAAGTGATATATCGGAGGCAGTGTTGCCAACAAGAGACACGACACTGAAGCTGGTGACACAGAACTCCAGTGATCCTCCATGCTGCTGACACACAGTGACCTCTGACCTAACAAAACCATAACACACAGTGACCTCACACCTCTGACCTAACACAACCATGACACATGGTGACCTCACACCTTTGACCTAACCAAACCAGCGTCGGTGACAGGCAGAGCTCCTCACCCGACGAGAGGGGTGACACAACAGGCTGCAAATCATCAGGCAGCCGTCAGCCACAGACAACACTCTTCCAGCTGGCAGTGCGGACGACAGACGACGTCAGTGAGGCAGTAATAGAGAGCTGGCCCATACAGAAGATGGAGAGACGGCTGGCGACAATGGACGACTGGTGTCAGGACACGTCCATGGCCATGGGAGTGTCCTTGGTGAAGATATGTACACAGCCACCGCCTTCTTCATGGTTGGTCCTGCACACACACCAATGCACTGTCACTCATCGCAAATCAGCAGGGCAAACAATGTACATCCATACATCATTCATACTCTGAGCAGGGCAAACAATGCACATCCACACATATTTCATACATCCACGCCCATTTCATACTCACAGCAGGGCAAAAACTTAGACGTATCCATACATCCTTCATACTCACAGCAGGGCAAAAATGTACATGAATGTATCCAAACACATTTCATACTCACAGCAGGCAAAAAAAAAATGTACATTCGTACACATTTCATAATCACAGCAGGGCAAGAAAACACGTATACTCATACACATTTCATACTTACAGCAGGGCAAAAAATATACACGTTTCATATTCACAGCAGGGCAAAAAAATATAAAAACTTTTAAGATCCATACAGGCTATGTTCCCATGTATACCACACACCTCCCAAATACATCAGCAATGCTCCATCAATTCTTGCCCTCAAGACCCTAAAATGTTTTTCTCTCAATTTTTTTTATCATCCCATTCCACCTTTCCTCGGACAGTGTGCAGTTGCCTCATATCCCAAACCTAACGGCCCCTTCCTGGCATAAAGCAAGTCTGTCTCATTCCATCAACACTGGCAATAGCTGGTGCGGAGGCTCTATTGCACATGCCTTACCCAGCCCTTCCTATGTTTTTTTTTCATACAGTCTCCCCCTACTCACTTGAGAATGCTGATGGCTGGGGTAGAGGCTCTATTGCACATGCCTGACCCTGCCACGCCCCCAGCTGCCGTCATCTTGCTGCCAGACAGCGTTTTGCCCACTGTCAGACCCGATGCTGCACACACCGCCACAGGGCTGGGGCTGGGGGCAGGGAGGTGGGCGGTGGAGGAGGGGGCAGGGACAGAGGGAGTGGAGGCAGGCACCACAGCTCGCAGGATGGTGGCGGTCGTGATGGGCACCGGAAGCTGCAGAATGGACGTGGAGTTTTTGCCTGCAAACAAACCAGCAAGTTCTGATGTCTGGTAACTGGAGTTATCTTCCCTTGTGGTTCTAACGGTTCTCTACCCCTGGATCAGTGCTCCCACAAGGGACAAGCAAAACTCTCTGAAATCTTAACAGACTGGGTGGGTGGAGGAGAGGAGTGGGTGGGTCATCCCCCCCCCCCCCCCCCCATCCCTCTCAAACCCTAGACAATTGAAAGCTGCATTCAAAGTGAAGCAATCAGACACAATTCTGAGCATCAAGTGGTCTACCTTCACCTCTGGGGGCTAACCTGATATATGTACCATTGACAGAGATGTTCAGGACCACCTGTACAGCTGTTCTCAATCTCTCACTTGTCCACCTTCTTACTGATGCACAGTTTCTGAGCATGACACAATGTTGCCTTCGCATGAGACAGTGTGAATGAGTGTTGTCTGCTGGCATTAAAAACAAAATCAAAACAAAAGTAAAGACCAGCAATTTCCTTGGGTCGAGACAAAGAATGATCACCGACACCCGACAGTAACAGACCGCGCCAACAGAGGTTGTCATGACAACCACTCACCTTGAATCCAAGCAGAGGGTACTGGGCTGGTTGTCCAGGGCCCGTTGGGTCTGACAAGGCAAGTCCCAGTCTGCAACTGCACCGGTCGACAAGACTGTGACGACAAAGACAACAACGACGACATCGACAGCGACGATGATGAAGATGATGTTGATGATGATGATGACGTTACTAAGACACTGTTCTGAGCCGGCACAGCACAAGCAGCCGAAGACGTGCTGACAGGAGTGAGATGGGCCTGGGACAAACTGACGAGCGATGTAGATGACTGTGCAGACGATGAAGTGGAAAGCAGGCTGGAGGAAGCGACCCCAGAACAATCCGACACCACAGCGGCGTTTCCAAGAGGAACCGTTTCCTGTCCAGCCCCCTCACAGTTCGCTCCCCCCCCCCCCTTTCTCCGTGCCCGCCTGCCCTCTAAACGGGGGGAGTCTATCACAGCGGTGACGGCAAACTGAGCACTGGCGCTGTCCAAGGTAAAACGGGAGGTAGGCTGGGAGCAGAAAGAGTGGCGTAGATGGCTGCCATGGTTACGGACATGGCTGCCGGCGGAGGTGGACGGTGGTGAGGATGGGTGGGAGGAGACACGAGCCTCCTGCTCTCGGTGCATGGCCAGGAGCTGTTGACGGGGCAGTTGAAGCTTTCCGCGTTGAACTCCTGCTTACCGGTGAGGACGACTTGGTCGGTGTGGAGGAGGAATGTGTGTCGCTGTCTGCGTGCTCCTCTTCTGACGGCGGGCTTCGGGGTTTGTAGTATGGGCTGAAAGAGAGAGCAATTCAGTTCATGCCACATCTGAGACCAATAGAGTTGTCTTTGTTTCTGTGGATAAGGAAAATGGATCAATCATGACCAAAGTTCGTATGAAGCTCTGCAGCTTTCTTTCTAATGGGTTAAGGAAAATGGATCAATCATGACTAAAGTTCATATAAAGCTTTGCAGCTTTCTTTCTAATCGGTTAAGGAAAATGATCAATCATGACCAAAGTTTGTATAAAGCTTTGCAGCTTTCTAATCGGTTAAGGAAAATGCACCAATCATGACTAAAGTTCGTATCGAATTTTGCCAGCACAGTTTACATACAGCTCAAGGCCAGCATGGTTTGATTTCCCACACAGCAGAGCCAATTCTCCGCTCTCAACTGCATACATCCCTACAGATACATCTGTTGCTATGTACACACACTTTTCACACTTGTTTGTTATCAGTTTCTTAGTTAGAATCAAAATCAAAAGATTCCTGTTCATTGCTATTGCTGGCGAAATATTCGTTTATAAGGCCATTAGTTCCCTGGTCTTCATAATCAAAAACATTTCATGAATTTAACAGCTTTACAATACGTCAATCCATGATGATGATTTTTCAAGATGTGACAACAAGGCAAAACGCAGTAGTTTCCCTTGAACTGTGGCCAATGAAAGGTAGCGTCTGCTGTTAAACAGCTGAGCTATTAAGGCCATTTCATTATTTGATTGCTGATTGGTTGGAAGGCTTTCAATTGTGTATCACTTTGAATGCCTCCTAAAGGCCTTCTGATTGGTTTATTTTAGAAAATAGTGTACAGATTCTAAAAATAGACACACTGAAATTTGGAATGATGTGCGACACGTCAGGGGCTCTGAAAGGGATGCGCACTCGATTATCTGTTGAAAACGAGCAACTTTTCGCAACCGGTGGAGCTTAAAATCGATGACACGGAGTGAAAAAAATTCATGTAATCACATTTCTAGCTAAAGTTAGGCGAAATCGGTGAAACATAATATACTCTAATGGTTTTCCTATGTGTTGGTGCAAAATCTCATTTTACCCCAAAAATGACCCTCACCATTCTTTTGTTGCCCGCAGCGGTGATCAGCCCTGCGCAACTTATCTATCATTTTGTGGGAGGGCATCACACATGCCAGATGACTCCACGGGTCACCAAACACATGTCGTATGACTCCACAGGTCACCTAACACGTGTCATATGACTTTATTTCAAACATGCCCGTACATTGCGTCCTGTGCTGCTGATGATGACTGCGCCGTTGTTATCCATTCACAGTACATGGACTGTACTGTTGACTGCGCCGTTGTTATCCATTCACAGTACATGGACTGTACTGTTGACGGCGCCGTTGTTATCCATTCACAGTACATGGACTGTACTGTTGATTGCACCGTTGTTATCCATTTATAGTACATGGACTGTACTGTTGACTGCGCCGTTGTTATCCATTCATAGTACATGGACTGTACTATTGATTGCGCCGTTGTTATCCATTCATAGTACATGGACTGTTCTGTTGACTGCGCCGTTGTTATCCATTCAAACTACATGGACTGTACTGTTGACTGCGCCGTTGTTATCCATTCACAGTACATGGACTGTACTGTTGACTGCGCCGTTGTTATCCATTCACAGTACATGGACTGTACTGTTGACTGCGCCGTTGTTATCCATTCACAGTACATGGACTGTGTACTCTTGACTGCGCCGTCGTTATCCATTCACAGTACATGGACTGCACTGTTGACTGCGCCGTCGTTATCCATTCACAGTACATGGACATGGACTGCATTGTTGACTGCGCCGTTGTTATCCATTCACAGTACATGGACTGTACTGTTGACTGCGCTGTTGTTATCCATTCACAGTACACGGACTGTACTGTTGACTACATTGTACTGTTGACTGCACTGCACTGTTGACTGCACCGTTGTTATCCATTCACAGTACATGGACTGGGAGAAGGGAGGGGGCCGGAGAAGAGTAATACTGTGGCCACCCTTGCATTTCACTTTGTCTTCATTCCATGCTAACACTTCCTTTACCCCACTTTCCATATCAACTTTTTCGTTCTCCTCATTCAAACTTATCATCTCCTTTCTCTCAATTCCACACATACATTTTGCATTCTCTTGTTCACATACTCACATTTTCCTCTCTCTGATGTAGGTAATGTAGTCTCCTAGCTGACCAGAGTAGGACTGACCCGACATCAAGTCAATCTTGTCAAGGGCATCGTCCCAAGGTGTGTATCCACGGTCCAGTACAACTCTGTAAAATCATAAGGGAGACAACTCTTTGTGGGGTTTGCAGCAAGCATCAATTGCCACAAAAAAATCTTGAAAGGGGGGGGGGGGAAGCAAAAAGAGTGAGAAGAGAATAAGAGATGGAAGTGGTATATTCTTTCACATTGTGGACAACAATCTGCAGTTTGCAACGCTATCTGCAAAACTATCTGGTATAAACCCCTGCTCCCATCTTCATCCCCCATTGTCTTCACCCCCCCCCCCCCATTTTTCTTTATTGTTTTTCTCCTTTTTTCATTTGTTTTTCTATTTTCCATTCTTTTTCATTTCCTAAATCATCAATCACCTTTGCTATGTTTACCCAAATGAACTATGCCATAAGCGCTGTTGTTCAAAATTATTTCTGGTCACAACGTCCCTTTCACAACGTCAACATCCCTCATAATAAAACAACGTCAGGACTAATTCAAGTTCCTCCACAGCAGTTCACAGTCATCAACCACTGTTCCAACAAATGGCAAGTATTCACCCTCAGAGAGCCATCACCGAGGGCAGAGTACCCACAGCAGTTCACAGTCATCAACCACTGTTCCAACAAAGGCAAGTATTCACCCTCAGAGCCATCACCAAGGGCAAAGTACCCCAGCAGTGAAGTCTGCAATAAGACTTCTCTGACAGTACTTCAGGGCATCTGGATACCCCAATTTTGCCTTAGCTCGGACCTTATTTTTCCCCGCTTGGTTCAGGCCTGTAGACATAACATGAACGTAGTGACAACTACACAAGCCTGCATACTAACGTGAACTTATAGTACAGACAACTGGTCAACAACATGAAATTTACTGAATTATACACATCTGTTCCACAACATGAATTCAAAATCAGAGAGGTCTTCACCGACATGGAGTTAGAGTCTGCAGGTTGTAAGGTGGAGTAGTCGACCCACCAGTTCATCATGAGGCAACCCACCGACCGAGACCGTGCCCTGCTGCTGGGTGACTAATACCACCAATGGGATTTCTTGCCGTGGCGATCTGATGCTCACAATGCCTGCCTGGCTGTCCAGGTCACTGCCTCAAGTCAAGCCTCAGGCCAGGCCAGGACACTGCTTCAAGTCAAGCCTCAGGCCAGGCCAGGACACTGCCTCAAGTCAAGCCTCAGGCCAGTCAGGCCAGTTCAGGACACTTTTCAAGTCAAGCCTCAGGCCAGGCCAGGACACTGACTCAAGTCAAGCCTCAGGCCAGTTCAGGACACTGCTTCAAGTCAAGCCCTCAGGCCAGGCCAGGACACTGCCCTCAAGTCAAGCCTCAGGCCAGGCCAGGACACTGCTTCAAGTCACGCCTCAGGCCAGTCCAGGACACTGCCTCAAGTCAAGCCTCAGGCCAGGCCAGGACACCGCCTCAAGTCAAGCCTCAGGCCAGTCCAGGACACTGCCTCAAGTCAAGCCTCAGGCCAGACCAGGACACTGCCTCAAGTCACGCCTCACGCCTCAGGCCAGTCCTGTTCCACCCTGCCCTGTCTTCCTCCTACAGATTTCATCCACATAAACACTTCACCCATCTGCCGCATTCATTTTTTTTCTATTTCTGTGCGCTCTTTCACAAGCCAAGAGAAACAAAACAACAACAATGTTAAATGTACATTCCAGGTCCTTTACCTGCCACCACGGCCGACTCGACGGCGGGCATAGCCAATACAGCGGCCACCTGGAAGTGTGGTGAGGGAAAAGCGACAACGCTTATCCCCCTTGCCTCCTTCCCTGGGGTCGCACCACGGCCAGTTGCCAAGCCGACCGAGCACAGGCTGCAATGGAAGCAGACATGAAGACACGGACTGCAAGGACATCCAGTCAAGGCATGTTTTTCACTTGCACGATATCTTTTTTTTTTTTTTTCTCTCCAAAACATTTGGTTTCCCTTATTTCATCTATCTACAAGCAGGTGTACAAGTAGAAGCTGAGCTAACAGCTGACCATACTGGAGCGTGATCCGTAGACAATGCTGCCCAACTACCCCAAGGCTGGAGCCTCGGGAGTGGGTGGAAGACAGTAGAAATTATCACCAACGAACTGAAGCTGACATAGAATTATCATCGCTATACTGAAGCTGAAATAACAGTATAGTCACTGTACTGAAGCTGACATACAATTATCACCACTACACGGACTCTGAAATGGAATCATCAGCACCGTTCTAAAGCTGAAATAAAACAATCACCACTGCAACGAAGCAGAAATCAAATTATAACCACTACATTGGAAATAAAAGTATAACTGCCGAACTAAAGCTGAAAGAAAATTATCCCCACAATGAAGCTGAAATAAAATTATCATCACTGCACTGAAGCTAAAAAGCAATTATAACCTCTACAACAAATCTGCACTAAGCCACTAGCATGAAGCTGGAGACAGACACTGACTTTGACACAATCATTACCTCTACACTTTAGTTGAAATAATATGATCAAATCTACACTAAAGTTGAAATAAAATTATCAAATCTATACTGAAGCTAAAATAAAATTTCCGCCACTATAATGAAGCTGAAACAGAACTTCACACGGTACACTGAAGTTGAAAACATAACCAAAACACTCAAGCTGAAATAAAATGATCACCACAGTACTCAAGTAGAAATGAAATGATCACCACTGTTCTTCAGAAGAAGCGAAACTATCACCACTGTACTGAAGTAGAAATAATATCACCATCCGAGTACAGAAATAGAAAAAAAATCATCACCACTATACTAAAACAGAAATGAAATGATCTTCACTGTACTGGAGTATAAATCAAACGATCACCACTATACTGAAGCAGACATAAAATGATCACCACAGCACAGAAGAAGAAATGATTTTGCACTACTGTATGAAAGTAGAAATAAAACTACTACATTATACTGAAACAGACCTACATTTATCACCACAATGCTTAAAAGTAGTAGAAATAAATTATCAACACTGTACTCAAGTCCAATTACAAATATCACCACTACACTCAAGGTGACATATATACTTACCACCACTCGACTCAAGTTACAATAAAATTCTCACCACTCTTCTAAACTTGAAATACGATTAAGACCACTGTACACAAATGGAAATCAAATCACACACTGCGTTCAAGTGAAATCAAAATCATCACCGCTATGCTCAGGCTGAAATAAAATGGACAACAAACGCATCACTCAACTCTTCTTGACCAGAATCAGACACCTTATTGGCTTATTGGTGAAGAGTGACATGGAACTGAACAGTTTCTAAATTCAAGCACAAGCTACATATTGCTGTTTTGACAGTCTGGGTGAAGACGGCTACATATTGCTGTTTGAACAGTCAGGATGAAGAAGGCTACATATTGCTGTTTTAACAGTCTGGGTGAAGAGGGCTACATATTGCTGTTTGAACAGTCAGGATGAAGAGTGCTACATATTGCTACGTATTGCTGTTTGAACTAATATTGCTGTTTGAACAGTCAGGATGAAGAGGGCTACATATTGCTGTTTGAACAATCTGGGTGATGAGGCTACATACTGCTGTTTTTAACAGTCTGGGTGAAGACGGCTACATACTGCTGTTTCAACAGTCTGGGTGAAGACGGCTACATTTTGCTGTTTGAACAATCTGGGTGAAGAGGCTACATATTGCATCTGGGTGAAGAGTGCTACATGCTGTTTAAACAATCTGGTGAAGAGGGCTTATGTCACAGCAGGCGTTTAGTCTTCACCTGCTCCATCTTGTTCTGATGTGAACACATATTTGACATCACATCCTAACATCAGAAATGTTTTACCCTCTCAAATAAACGGAATCAACCAATCAGTGTAACAACAGTCCCCCCCCCCCCCCCCCCCTAGTCAATTATTGTGACATAAAAAAACCTTTCATTTCATTCTCATATGGCTTAATTGGGAACCTTTGGGCATATGATAGATCGGCTGAAACAAAGCGAAAGTGGCTGTCAGTTGTAAAGTGCTTGGATTCTGTATACCGGGAAAAAAAATCTTTTCTTAATATTGTTCAGGTCATGTTGAGTGTGACTATGAGAACAATAACTGGCAACTGTTTATTCAATAGAACAGTAACTGGCCACTGTTTATTCAATAGAACAGTAACTGGCCACTGTTTATTCCATAGAACAGTAACTGGCCACTGTTGATTCACTAGAACAGTAACTGGCCACTGTTTATTCCACTAGAACAGTAACTGGCCACTGTTGATTCACTAGAACAGTAACTGGCCACTGTGTATTCACAGAACAGTAACTGCCACTGTTTATTCACTAGAACAGTAACTGGCCACTGTTTATTCACTAGAACAGTAACTGGCCACTGTTGATTCACTAGAACAGTAACTGGCCACTGTTTATTCACTAGAACAGTGACTTGCCACTGTTTATTCACTAGAACAGAAACTGGCCACTGTTTATTCACTAGAACAGTAACTGGCCACTGTTGATTCACTAGAACAGTAACTGGGCCACTGTTGATTTACTAGAACAGTAACTGGCCACTGTTGATTTACTAGAACAGTAACTGGCCACTGTTGATTCACTAGAACAGTAACTGGCCACTGTTTATTCACTAGAACGGTAACTGGCCACTGTGTATTCACTAGAAACAGTGGCTTGCCACTGTTTATTCACTAGAACAGAAACTGGCCACTGTTGATTCACTAGAACAGTAACTGGCCACTGTTGATTCATTAGAACAGTAACTGGCGACTGTTTATTGAATAGAACAGTAACTGGCCACTGTTGATTCACTAGAACAGTAACTGGCGACTGTTTATTCACTAGAACAGTAACTGGCCACTGTTTATTCAATAGAACAGTAACTGGCGACTGTTTATTCAATAGAACAGTAACTGGCCACTGTTGATTCAATCCAATATGATTGTGACTTCAGCTTTCATGCCTGCTGAATCAGCAGGCAAGTTTTCATTTCACTGTCAACAGGATGGCCAACTTAGGCATGCAGGCAGAATATTCTCAGCTATCTTACCTAATCCTTTCCACAGGAAAATGCAATAACCATGCACCTATCTGTGTAGGGTCTCCAGGAAACAAGTTCTACAATATGCTTCAGACATAGGGAACCACTTAAGGCCTTCATCTGACGCTGTGCACATAAAGAGGATTTTTACACACGATGCACAGTGTGTGTGTGTGTGTGTGTGTGTGTGTGTGTGTGTGTTGTGTTAGTGTGTGAATTTGTGAGTCTGTGCGTGCGTGCATGTGTGCGCGCGCGAGACAGACATGCGTGTGCATGGGTGTGTGTGAACATGTGTGCATATTTTACCCTATTACCCCTTATTTCATGCTGTACTACATTACAAGTAAACAAAGATGACTTTCTGACCTGTTCGCCATTTCTTGTGCAATTGTGTCCATACACTGAAAGCTATTAATTCAAACTGACCATAAACAATTAAACGTGAGAGTGTACTCCCTGTACAAGCATTGTGGCTTGGGGACAAATCACATGCTGCTCACAGCAGAACAACATCACATTAAACAACTTTATATACATTCTTTCCAACTCCTCCCAAGATCCTCTAATCCACATGGAAACTTTTTTTTTTCTGGTCTTAAATAAACTTCACTGTCATCGAAAGCCGAAATAATTACAGTCAACTGATTGTTCCAAAGTCACATGAAACTCTTAATAAATGTGCTCACCAGCTTGACATGGCGTCCCATCAATCTACCCGACTTGTCCTTATATCAACCTTTTCCAAAATCATTTTAGTCTCCAGTTTTCAACCAAGTTAAGATGACTTTTGTCATCCAGAAACAAAACAATGATGGCGCCCGTAGATATTGAACATTAGGATAGGGGTTCAGCATTAACAGCCTGAAATACAGCTTTAACTCTCTTGACAAGCGCCCGCCCGCCAGCGCCCGACCGGAAATCACACAGCCAACCAGCACCCGATAAAACACATGGCAACAATGGGCGCCGCCATGTTTTCTCGTAGAAAAGGAAGTCTCGCGAGAACGTGACTTCCTTCATCCTGTAGCCATTTACTTCCGTTTGCAAAAAAATGCGAGTCGATGCGTGCCGTGGTTCTCGAGTTACGAATTTTTTCAAGTTTTGAGGTCAAAATGCTGTTTTTCACCAAGGCTAACCTTTATTTCTGCCATTCTATAAGAGATTTAATGATGGTGATACTGGTGTTTTGTAGGATTTACGGCATAAGACTTAGTGAAAGTGCTGGGTAATGAAGCTTAGAGTGTCCTAGATTTCAACTGGGATGAGGTTCCAGGTATGATGAACAATTCGAAGAAAGTTCTGAAGAAAAAGAATTTTTTTCCCCCCGAGTAAATGGCTCATGTGACATTCTTCAAACTTACGATATAGCAACATATATATTCGTAGGAATTTTAAAATTATTTTCATGTCATTATTTCCTTTCCTCTCTTTTAAATTATTTTTTTAATTGGGTAACCACGTCCAAATTACGGAGTTACTTACCTTGCCATGGTTTTCGGCGTAACTAAGCTCAGAAAAGTGCATACTGAAGAGGGTTAAGACATGATGAGTTCTGTAATCCCACTGACCCCCAGCAGAAGATACAGACAATAAAGGGAGGCCACTCACAGCATAGTAGCTGCAGGTCTTCCGCCTCTTGAAGGCGAAGGGGCCGTCAGGATCACTGTCATCCTCGTGCTCTGATGGTGACAAGGCCTGCAACGAACCACACCCGACATCTTCATTGTTCACTTTTCACCATCTTCTACAGCCTGAATCTTCCCCTCCACCTGCTCATTACGATGGCCACAGGTATTTTACTACAATATTCACCATCTGCATACATTAACATCGCCACAGGTATTTTACCTACAATATTCACCATCTGAATACATTACCATGGCCACAGGTATTTTACCATGATATTCACCATCTGAATACATTACGATGGCCACGGGGATTTTACCATGAATATTCACCATCTGAATACATTACGATGGCCACAGGTATTTTACCACAATATTCACCACCTGAATACATTACGATGGCCACAGGTATTTTACCACGAATATTCACCATCTGAATACATTATGATGGCCACAGGTATTTTACTACAATATGCACCATCTGAATACACTACGATGGCCACAGGTATTTTACCACAATATTCACCACCTGAATACATCACGATGGCCACAGGTATTTTACCACACTGTTTTTACAATCTGAATGGACTCAAACTTCAGCCTCTTCAACTGTGGAGATTTCACAACGTGTGCATATTCCCAATTCAAAGGCTCCCACTGATGGAAAGCAAAAATACCTGAAATTGTATTAAGGTTCAATGGACATGCCATGCCTCCTTCCCCCACATGCCATCCCTTCCCCCCTTCCCTCCACCTCCACTCAGAAATTTGTTTTTAACAATGATGCAGTCTGGCACAAATCTACACATCAAGTGGTATGTCACCCACTTCTCCATTCGAACGTAAGGGCCATTTGTTCAAACACCTTCCTGAGGGATCATTTGTTCAGCCAGGTTTTTTTTGCGCACTCTTTTGCTTTTGCAGTGTCTTACTGATGCATGATGTCACAGTGTCGATAGTTTACCGACAATTTCAACTGGCCAGACAAAATGGTGACTGTCCGCTCTGACAAAGAAGTTTACGCAAGATTCTGCGATATCAATGTCGTCTGCTAACATACCACCAAACACTGAATCAGTGCATCAATGTCGTCTGCTAACGTACCAAACACTTAATCAGTGCTCCACAGATTCACAGCCATCCCTTTTTTTCTTCACCAATGTAACTTTCACTGATTCTTTGTCTTGCCGATTCTCCTAGTTTTCACTCAAATCTGCTTATTTGCAGAGACGGAGTCCTTCCATGCTTCATCCACAGTGGACCCTACTCCATACCAGCCTTTTAGTTATCAACAACGCTCTTTATTCACAGTGGACCCTACTCCATACCAGCCTTTTAGTTATCAACAACGCTCTTTATTCACAGTAGACCCTACTCCATACCAGCCTTTGAGTTATCAACAACGCTCTTTATTGACAGTGGACCCTACTCCATACCAGCCTTTGAGTTATCAACAACGCTCTTTATTGACAGTGGACCCTACTCCATACCAGCCTTTGAGTTATCAACAACGCTCTTTATTGACAGTGGACCCTACTCCATACCAGCCTTTGAGTTATCAACAACGCTCTTTATTCACAGTGGACCCTACTCCATACCAGCCTTTTAGTTACTAGCAACGCTCTTTATTCACAGTGGACCCTACTCCATACCAGCTGTTTAGTTATCAACAACGCTCTTCATCCACAGTGGACTCTACTCCATGCAAGCTGTTTAGCTATCAACAATACTCTTCAAAGAAATGGACAGTTTTTTCATTTACAATCACTGTTTGGCAAACAAACGTTCCATATCAAATATTGTGCAGCCAATACAGGCAGGCAACACCAGGCAGGCAATACCAAGTTTGCCGCTCTGTTTGGCTGAGAATGTTCTATAACAAATATTGTGCGGCCAATACCTGGCAGGCAATACCAAGTTTGCCGCTCTGTTTGGCGGAAAAAACGTTCCATATCAAATATTGTGTAGCCAATACCAGGCAGGCAATACTGAGCTTGCCGCTCTGTTTGGCTGAATTTCAAGTCACACTGCTGCAAACAGAGGAGAGCCTCCTTTCTTCCTTCTGTCTCTCTTCCTCCAGTCTTCTTCCTTCAGTCTTCTTCCTGTTCATCAACGTCCTCCCCAACACAGAAGGTCAATTAGTGCAGTATTCAGAAAACACACCTGGTTTTATGCCTCTGGTCTACAGTGCCTAATGACTTCCTTTTTGCTCCATTCTATGGCCAGCTGCTGAACAAGACACTTCCAACTGATTTTTGCTCTCTCTCACTCCGTCTTTCAGGAACTTGCAATCCTCACGTGATTGTGTAAAAGAAGGTCTGGAGTGCATCCGCATGAGCCGATAATCTTGCCAAAGAAGACAGCAAACTGCGCACTGCATGCAAAGGTTTGACATGGTAACAGTGAATGATTCCGAAAAGGAGCTGTGGGTGTGGGGAAGGGAGCCGACTCACCGGGGAGAAGAAATCGTCCTCCGAGCTGTCCAGACTGTGACGCAGCACATCCGCTTCCCCCGAGAAGGTGGCCGACGTGGCCATAGCCGCCGCAGCAGCGTGAGGATGGACGGCCGGCTGGACGGGTTTCTGCCGACGCCGATACTGACGCTTCTTGCGGACTGGGGGCAGCCCTCCTCCTGTTCCACACAATCGGCAATCCACGGACTAAGCATCCTAATTAGCTTTATAAAATGGAAAAAAAAAAATTTATATATACATACATGAGAGAGAGAGAGAGAGAGAGAGAGGGAGGGAGAGAGAGAGAGAGAGAGAGAGAGAGAGAGAGAGAGAGAGAGAGAGAGACAGACAGACATATAATACGGTTGGGTTGGAATGCCAAAAGGGATGAACCAAGAAATCTGCTCCAGCAAACATTCACCTTAAGAAACTATGAACTGTAAACTATCTGATTTGGAAAAAAAAAAAAAAAAAAAAAAAAAAAAAAAATTACAGCCGCCACCAAACCAGCTCTAGTGCTTTCTCTCTCTGATCCGAACTTTCGCCCATAAAACAAACTCCGTCAACAGGACCAGCCGCCCCCTGTTTCAAGCATACACTGCACCACCAAAGCTGTAATCCCTGTTTCCTTCCTATGTTCTTGGCACCAGCTCTTTTTTTTATTTTTTTTCATCATCACTTTGTTGTCACTCAATGTGTACATGGATTCCCCAGACAAACCAGACCAAACACCATTCTAGTCACCGTGTGTACCTATTTGTGTGTAAGTAACACCATTCCAATCACCATGCATACCTATTTGTGTGTAAGGTAAGGTAAGGCAATGTTGCTTATAGCCCAGCCGACCGCAAAAGGCCATATCAGGGCTGTCATCGCATTCGAGTCAATTCACAAACAATCAAAAAAAAAAAAAAAAAAAAAAAAAAAAAAGAAGAAAAAAAAACTCACACAACCCTTTAAAATAAACCTAAAAATACACCGCAAACTTTGTTAGAAAAACTCTTTTTCCCATAAAATCTTAGATGAGATGAAAAACGTTAATCTCTTTCAGAAATCCAAAGATCGTATCAGGTGGGACATCTCTGAACAAGGTTTTCATGGAGTCTGCTGTAAAGTGTTTATGTCTCACATCATGCAAGTCCCAACATTCTACAAGAATATGCTCCACGGTGAGTGGTACATGACATGGAATGCACCACAGAGCTTCTTCACCATTTAAAAGATAAGAAAAAGGGTGTAAAAGAAGTGGGCCTGTATGCAAACAGCAGAAGGCCTTGTATAAGCACATGTCCAGATAGCTATAATCCAAATGTTGCCACTCCTCACCCTCACCCACGGCCATGTCCGGCCACTTACCCCATTGGTGGCAGGAACGGCCTGTCCACGACTGTTGAACATATAGGGAGGGACAAACAGCGGCATCTTCGCTCTTTCAGCCTCCGCCTCCGCCAACATGCCGCCACTGAAATCCCCTATCTGATACCTGTCAGCACCACGTTAACAACAATACCCAACACTGAAGTCTCTGATTTGATACCTGTCAACACCATGTCAACAACAATATACCAACACTGAAGTCTCCTATCTGATATCTGTCAACACCACGTCAACAACAAAACACCAACACTGAAGTCTCCTATCTGATACCTGACACCACCACATCAACAACAATACACCAACACTGAAGTCTCCTATCTGATACCTGACAACACCAAGTCAACAACAATACACCAACACTGAAGTCTCCTATCTGATACCTGACAACACCACGTTAACAACAATACACCAACACTGAAGTCTCCTATCTGATATCTGTCAACACCACGTTAACAACAAAACACCAACACTGAAGTCTCCTATCTGATACCTGACAACACCACGTCAACAACAACAATACACCAACACTGAAAGTCTCCTATCTGATACCTGACAACACCACGTCAACAACAATACACCACACTGAAGTCTCCGATCTGATACCTGTCAACACCATGTCAACAACAATATACAACCACTGAAATCTATCTGACATCTGTCAACACCACATCAACATAATGCCACCACTGAAGTCTCTGATGTGATACCTGTCAACACCACATGGCTGACCTCAAACTCTCACTGTTACACAAGCAACCATCATTCAGAAACCTGTCATTATGTCTATTCTGTTTAAAGTTCACCATAACCAGTGTACTATTTCAAAACCTGCACAGAATATGATGAAATCGTACAGTCACAGATCCTTCTGTTCTGTCAGTTATAACATGAATTTACATTTTACAAAAACCAATATCAGACTCAAACAGTGGGAAGCAAAATGAAAAAGGCAAACATGAAGATAACAGAACAAAGGTCAACTCTTACACACAATGGTGACTAACCTTTTCTCTAACACTTCGATGGTCAGCTGCAAGATTTCCTTCTTGCTTTTCTCTCTCTCTTCTCTTGAGAAACTCCGTAAGTGTGTGCTGCAAACACAAAAAGTCTGTCATCAAGACGACAGAACCACCTTTCAAACATTACTGTTACTCTTTACTTCAAACTGACAGTTCTGCAACAGATCTTCACATGCAGCGTCCATTGGAGGTCTGTTGTTTCACTGTATGTCCACATGCTGTATTCACTGAGGTTTACTTTCTCATTGTTGGTTCACGTGTTGTGTCTACCCATGTTTAGTTTTTCATTTAAGTTCAACACTGGTACCGAGTCATGGCAGTTGGTTGCTGATACACAATCTTGTTGACCTGATCGGGCTCCATCACCTTCACACACTGCTTCCAATGCTTCATACAAGGTGACGAAAAAAAAAAAAGGTTGAACACATTTGGCTTGAAGTACACTGCGTACAGTGGCTCAAAAACCAAGAGTACTAATCTTGAAACTTGCCATCATACTGCCAGAAACCTTTCAAAACCACCCAGGCAGGAAGGAAAGGTGGAATCACCCAGGGTGGATCATTCCCACATTGGTACTGGCAGTGGGGGGGACAGCAGCAGACTGGGCTTAAGCAACTTCATACCCATACTTTAATGTCATTGTAAATAATCTCATATGACAAACAGACACACCAAGGATTACCCTCGATGAACTTTCCAATGAATATTATTTTACAAAAAATACTTCTTATGGGAAGAGGGTATTAAAAAGAAACAAACCTCTGAAAATAAACAGCATGGGTATGAATACCCTTTTCTTTGAAAAAAAAAAAAAAAAAAAAAAATCAAAAATCTACTACACTGTGCATTATTGCACTAACCCAATACATATGCAGACCTGGTTACCCTAAAATGGCTACTGGCTTGTTTCTCAAATGAAACGAGCGTATTTTCCTATAAATGTGTGTGTACACATCTATCAACTTCGTGAATTTTTGTAAAAAGCAAGAGGTCCTTCCTATTGCACCAACGCTATCAAGACGCGAGTTTGCAAGCATGACGTGTCAACTGTTACTCTTTGGTTGAAACGCTCAAACACAAGGGTTATACACCACAAGTGCCATTACCACTCAAGACTTTGGCTCCATATTTTTTCGACATATTTTTTCCAGTTTGACATATTGATCGCATTTTCCCTGAACATGTGTACAAATTACTCCAAAAATCTTATGGGTAAAACAGGTCTGTATATGTTACTAGAGTTATGCAGCAACAGTATGTTAACACATCCATGTTCTTACCTGGCTTTGACCATGTCTCTCTTCAATTTCAGCATTCTTTCGTAGGACACCTCATCATTTTTGCGATTCTGAAAACAAAAGAACACATATATCTGATTTTTTCAGACCATTCTCAACACAATTCTGTCTCCATTCTGCCGAGTTTTTATCAAACTGCACAAATAAAACATATAAAACGGAAAGTACTGCAGTCCTACTATATCTGGTTCTGCGACTTTTTGTCATAAATTTCATGCTTTCTCCCTCCTCTTTTCATATATTTGCATCCCCCTTTCTATTCTGGGCCTCAGTTGCATTCCATACAAAAAGTACCAGTTTATTATGGCAAATCGGGAAAAAAAAAAAAAAATGCAATACAGAACTGCACTCTTTCATCAGTGTCAGATCCATCTCTAAGCAAGGGTGTGTACTCTCTCTTTTCCAGAAAAAAACAGGTTATCTTACCTTTTACCTATATATATAGGGGTATGAATTAAACTGAAATGAACTGTCTAAACTCCAAACAATTTTTTTTCCCAATCCCTTTCACAATTCCACACCACAGTTGACTCCCTTTACCACCAAAGCCGATTCTCCCCTGTATGTAATCTCGACAGATTTTGTACGTTTTCATATTCTGTTTGTTTAACCCTCTTCCTACCGCATGACTTTGTGTGCTACATGACTATGAGAATACCATGCCAAGTGAAGTAACTCCGCAACACATACACACTCACCGTAAAGAAACCTCAATAAAAAAAAATTTGCTTTTAACTCATCTATTCTAAAAAAAAACGAACGAAAAAATTTCAAACACATCACTCCATCCAAAACAGCTATTTTTTTCCCCATATGTAGTGAATTGGTACAAGAGGGAAAAAAAAAAAAAACAAAAAAAAACCAGACCAACTCTACTCCAGTGTTCTCTGTGCTGAGACAATTCTCCTTAAATTCACTGAACCCACAGAATGTCATGGATTAGGAGCCCATAGTGATTTTCCAAGTTTAAACAAAGTACTGAAACCTTCAGGGAACAAAATAAAGTCATTAAAGCTGTACCTTCTCGTCTGCATCTTCTCTGTACGTCTGCGGAAGGCAACATAGGGGTTGTTGGTGGTGGTGGTCCCATCCCTCTTCTCCGACTTGATTTGAGATATCAGTGGCATTTCCTAAGGTTAAAAATAAACATGTGCACATCAGATGCGTTTCAAAAATAATGTTACATTTAACAGCATTTCCAAAGCCTAAACATCAGCATTATTTCCTGAGCTTGAAGTAAGTTCATTAGCTATTTTCTACCATAAAAATATTTTCATCAACGGAAATTTTGAAAAATGACACCCACAATTTGAGTTCAGGATGGCATGAAATAGGACCACAGAGAGACTGAGGGTATGACAAAGAGAGAGAGGACAAAGAGTGAGAGACAGAGAGAGAGAGAAAGGGGGGGGGAAAGAAAGCACAAAAGAAATGGCGAAGAGATGGACAAAATGGAGGAGAATTGTGTGTAGAGAGAGAGAGAGAGAGAGAGAGAGAGAGAGAGAGACTCAGTGACAGAGTGAGAGAGACTGAGAGATAGACAGAGAGAGAAAGAGAAAAAAAAAAAAAACAAACAAAAAAAAAAAAGAGACAGAGACAGACAGAGAGAGTGAGACAATGACAGAGAGAGGAGAAACTGTAACACGGACTGAGACAGGACAGTGAGAGAGAAGTGGATACAGTATCACATACACATTTGTTTTGAATAGACCGTATCAATCTTTTCATTTCATTATTTGTAGAGAACGGCCAGCTGTGTGAACGTAAGAGAGAACGAAAGTGTGAGCAGAGCAGGGGAGCCACTAAAGTGGAAAGGAGACAGCCACTGACCAGCAGCCTTTTGAGAGCCAAAAGGAAACAGAGGAAAGGAGACAGCCACCAACCAGCCGCAGCCTTTTGTTGAGCCACTGACAAAAACAGAGGAAAGGAGACAGCCACTAACCAGCCGCAGCCTTTTGTTGAGCCAGTAATCGTAGACAGCGATGATCAGGTCATCGTCTTCCTTCAGCAACAACTTGGCTTCTGGTAAAGTTACCACCTGCACACAGGAAACGTTGGGTTATGATCATGGATTTAGTCACTATAGGAATCAAAGTAACAATCTGTACTGAGTGACAGAGAGAAAGACAGAGAGAGAGAGAAAACGTACTCCAACACCATCAGCCTCACTACCTCCTCATCCCCTCCTCCTCCCTGAACCCCCACACATACTGTTACCTGCTGCCCAAAGCTTTCTCCGGAGGGTCGATCATCACCCCCCCCCCCCACGCCCCATCTACCCACCCCCCTCCCTGCCCCCATCTCCCAACACACAGCCACCTGCTGCACCGATCCTTTCTCCAGCCAGTCCATCATCCTCTCTCCCCCCCCTCTCCCCAACCTCAAACACACAGTTACCTGCTGCCCCGATCCTTTCTCCAGCTGGTCCATCATCCCCCTCCCCCCTCTCCCTCAACCCCCAGCATACAGTTACCTGCTGCCTTGACCCTTTTTCCGCCGGTCCATCATCCCCCCTGCCCCCTCTCCCTCCACCCCCCGCACACAAAGTTACCTTCTGCCCTGATATTTTTTCCAGCTGGTCCATCATCGCCTCCCCTCCCTCCTCTCCCTCACCCCCCAGCACACAGTTAACCTGCGTCTCTCTATCCTTTGTCCAGCTGGTCCATCACCCCCACCCCCCCCCCCCCTCTCCCCCTCAACACACAGTTACCTGCTGCCCCGATCCTTTCTCCAGCCGGTCCATCATCTCCTCGAACTTGATGCTGCTCATCTCCATCTTCTGTTCCTGCCAGCTCTCCCTGCAGCCAGCTCTCATCCTCCGAGTCCAGGTCGTAGTCGGGGATCTCCTGCTCCATGCCCAGTGCTGAAAGCATCATCTCTACATCCTCACACTGTCAGCCGCCATGCCCAGTGCTGAAAGCATCATCTCTATACCATGCCCAGCACTGAAAGCATCATCTCTACACCATGCCCAGCGCTGAAAGCATCATCTCTACACCATGCCCAGCGCTGAAAGCATCATCTCTACACCATGCCCAGTGCTGAAAGCATCATCTCTATACCATGCCCAGCGCTGAAAGCATCATCTCTATCCATGCCCAGCGCCGAAAGCATCATCTCTATACCATGCCCAGCGCCGAAAGCATCATCTCTATACCATGCCCAGCACCGAAAGCATCATCTCTATACCATGCCCAGCACTAAAAGCATCATCTCTATACCATGCCCAGCGCTGTAAGCATCATCTCTATACCATGCCCAGTGCTGAAAGCATCATCTCTATACCAAGCCCACCGCTGAAAGCATCATCTCTATACCATGCCCAGCGCTGAAAGCATCATCTCTATACCATGCTCAGTGCTGAAAGCATCATCTCTATATCAAGCCCAGCGCTGAAAGCATCATCTCTATACCATGCCCAGCGCTGAAAGCATCATCTCTATACCATGCCCAGCGCTGAAAGCATCATCTCCACATCCTCACACTGTCAGCCGCCATGCGCTGCCACAGCACTTTTGTAGTTCCAGCAGAACATTGGGCATGAGACCAAAGGATTCAATTCATGTTGCTAATAGCCTGCTGATTGCCTGGGCCATGTCAAAATTAGATCCATACATGTTCGGACAAAACAAATAAACTAAACAGCGCGCGCTACTGCACAATTTCTCGCAAACACACTCACAGTCCATTCACAATGGATTTATAACAAAGTCAACCAATACAGCCAACATGTCAGCCATGCCCTCTCTCCAACCACACTAACCAATCTTTACCTGACCAGTTCCATTCTCTGGTGAGATATCCGGGGGTACCACAGAGAATCCTTTGGATCTTTGTTCTATACCAGTTTCTGTCCTTTCATATTACTTAGGGCATGACGTTGCAAATGGGTAATGACAAACAAGCATGAAAGGGCCATAACTGCTGTCAACACATGCCGTATCACTTTCAAATACTGCCTATTTTCAAATTATACTGACTGATGTGTCTACTTTGAGGCCGGATCATAGCATGGTGCAGTATCATTTTAAAATTACTGTGGGTTCCGTGCTAGAAGGTGAAAAACAACTGGAAGTAGAAACAAACAACTGGGAGTAGAAACAACTGGAAGAAGAAACAACTGGAAGCAGACTCTGAACTTAACATAACAAGATGAGCGCTGAAGAACAGCCTGAGAGACCTTGAGAGAGGGAAATTATCAACACATTTCAATGAATGCATGAGGTTGCCATAAAAAAGAACAAGTCATTAGGTTTTTCATACTTTCAGTTTTAAGTTTCTCCCAGAATTCGCTGTGGTTTCATCTTTCTTGGGAACATCGATCATGCTCTAAAATAACATGAGCTGTTCAACCTGCTAAAGGGCCGCAACTTTCCGACCGCTTGTATCGACCGAGAGAATGTCCTGCTTGTCTGTTTAATTCTTTTAAAATGCTTCTGATGATTTCCTACCTCAGTGAAGATCCCACTTGAATATGACGTGAGCCCTTTTTCCACAAGGTGTGTCTATGTCCAGGGTTAATTAATTCTAGCTAGACTTTTGTTCTTTCATATAATGGAACATGTCATGAGAAGTGGAGCATTATATCAAGCTGGACTGACGAGTCTTTGAAGACATGTTGCGGGTCTGAGCAGTTCAACATGACAATGCTTGCCTTAAACAAAAAGTGTGTGTGTGTGTGTGTGTGTGTGTGTGTGTGTGTGTGTGTGTGTGTGTGTGTGTGTGCATGCATGCATGTGTGCGCGCACGTGTGTGTGTGCGTGCGTGCGCACCATGTCTTACAACTGATGATAGCACCATGATACTACCAATACCCTAATACACCCATCCTTAGGTTACTTAGTAGGTAACATTTTCCGATCATCTCAAAACCGAAATTCCAGGGGTGGTTTGTGAGGGCGGCAAAAATGAATATAAGACAGACAGTCACATATCAAGAGACAAAGAATGGGGAAGTGAAGGGGAGGGAGGAGAAGCAGGGAAGATAGGGCAATGGATGAGGGGGAGTAAAAGTAAATATGGGAAGACGACACAAAGACAGACAGACAGAGGCAGATGGATGAAGAGGAGTCATTGACATACACATCACCTACATGAAAGAAACTGGCACCGCTTTGTCAAAGTAGTGTCAACAGAATACTAGTGTGGAAAATTTCAGTGAACAATGGACGTGGACAATGGGGTCCATACCCTGGATGTGGATGTACTGCTTGGTGGGCTTGTAGTCGGCAGAGTAGAGTTTTTCATAGCGGTCATCCACACACTGCACCTCTGGGATGGGAATAGCACGCACTTCTGCAGTGCCATAGAACTGCTGAGCCGTCAGCGCCTTCTGCAGGTGCGTCTCCTGACAACACACCACTTCTTTGTTACACTCACACACCATTTCTTTGTTATACAGACACATCACTTCTTCGTTACACCCACACACCATTTCTTTGTTATACAGACACATCACTTCTTTGTTACACCCACACACCATTTCTTTGTTATACAGACACACACCACTTCTTTGTTACACCCACACACCATTTCTTTGTTACAAATATACACACACCATTTCTTTGTTACACAGACAGACCATTCTCTGTTACACAGACACACCATTTCTCTGTTACATAGAAACACCATTTCTCTGTTACACAGACTACACATTCCATTGTATCAACCAGCAGTTCTCCTGTCAACACCAACACACCATTTCTTTGTTATACAGACACACCATTATACAGACACACCATGTCTTTGTTATACACACACACCATTTCTTTGTTACACAGACACACCATGTCTTTGTTTCACAGACAAACCATTTCCTTGTTACACCGACACACCATTTCTTTGTTACACAGACACACCATTTCTTTGTTAAACATACACACCATTCTTTGCTACACATTCCATTGCATGAACCAGCTGTTCTCCTCTTAACACCAACACACCCTTTGTTTTATTATATAGACTATACATTCTATTGCATGAACCAGCTGTTCTCATCTTAACACCAACACACCCTTTGTGATGTGTATGTGTGTGTGTATATAAATATATATAAAGTAGTACCCATGTGTACCCCGAGACCCCTGGGTGGGGGGGGGGGGTGGTGGGTGTGTGTGTGTGTGTGTGTGTGTGTGTGTGGGGGGGGGGGGGGGGGTGGGGAAAAGGGAGACGGAATTGGTGGCAAGGGTTCCAGTGGTACGACTCTGGGTCTCTTGGCAGGGGACTAGTAGCGTTTTGGTTTTGATTATGTGGATGGGAAGATATAGATGGATAGAGATAGAGGAGAAAGGAGTACAGTTCATCCCCCCCCCCCCCCCCCTTTTGGAGAGAGAGAGAGAGAGAGAGAGAGAGAGAGAGAGAACTACAGAGAGAGGGGAGACGGAACTGGTGGCAGGGGTTCCAGTGGCGTGACTCTGGGTCTCGTGGCAGGGGACTGGTAGCGTTTGGTTTAGATTGTTGTGTGGATGTGGTGATGTAGACGGATAAAGGTAAAGGAGAGATGATTAACCCCCCCCCCCCCCCCCCCAGAGAGAGAGAGAGAGAGTGAGGAGAGAGGAATACGGTTCATTCCCCCCTCGCCCCGTTCCCCGCCCCCCCTACCCCCCTCCCTCATGCGCCCCCCAGCCTTGTTCCCTATTTTCAGGTCTTTCGTGCAGTTATCCGTTCTCAGTCAGGTAGAATGTGATTTTTTCTCATGGTTTGCAGTTTTGAGCCTTGACTTGAATTATAGTCAGGAAAACCTTGTGATTGAAAAAATAATTGTTCTCAGATGGAATAAAATTCCCCTCGAGGAAGGCCTCGTGGTCGAAATATTGGGGACTAATTTACAAACTTGTTGGGTTTTTTCCATTCACATAGCTATTTATATATATATATATATATATATATATATATATATATATAAACTACACATTCCACTGCTTCAACCAGCTGTTCGGTCAACACCAACACACCATTTCTTTGTTACACAGACTACACATATTCCACTGGATCAACCTCAACACCAACATGACATTTCTTTGCTACACAGACTACACATTTCACTGGATCAACCCCAATTATTAATCAAAATTTCGGAAGAGAAGGGGTTAGTTACCGCCACGGACACAGACAAAATAGCCTAGGACAAGACACAATGCATTTTGATCATTAATCATTTAATGTATGATTGTTATCAACATGCAACAAAGCCATTTTAATGTGGAGGTTAGACTACTATATCTTACATTACTAATGACCCATTTTGATTTGATGCAACTTCTATGGGTTTTTTTTTTTTTTTTTTTTCTGTCCAAACAAAAAAAGATAATTTTCTGGGGTTAGGTTCATTTGCGTATGACAAACTGACCGTAACGGCACAGTTTTGATCTTTTTTCTGAAAATTTCTTCATGAACAGAATTGTGAAACGAATCAAACTAAAGGGCAAGCGAAACAAACAGCCTTCTCCAGCAGGACCTGCAAACTGGAGACTTGACCTTAATGACATTCCTATGCTCCTTTACACAGGTTTAAACAGGAGTGGACAAGTTAGAACTACTTGTTTCCAAGAATGGCTGAATAATACTGACAGCCTTTCTTGTCCGCACTTCAACCTTAGGGGCCTGACACTTGAGTACAGCCCTCATATTTTTGGCGAGGTTAAAGTCAAAGTAGCAGTGGAATCATTCTTGATGCCGATTTCCAGAACCAGTTGCATACTGCCATTAAACCAGTCCCTCTGACGCAGTGCTTATAAATCCTCTCTATCCCCCACCCCATAGTAAATCGATGGACACCCAGTTCAGTGCTGTTAAACCAGTCTCTCTGACGCAGCGCTTAAAAATACTCTCTGTCCCCCACCCCCGTAGAAAACTGATGGACACCCAGTTCAGTGCTGTTAAACCAGTCTCTCTGACACAGCGCTTAAAAAATCTCTCTGTCCCCCACCCCATAGAAAACCGATGGACACCCAGTTCGGTTCAAGGAAGGTTACTGGTGGCAGAAGGATGGGCTCCTCCTTCCAACATGCTGTGCCCCAGAGGCCAGACAGAGTGACCGCAAACACTTCACTGCCCCTGCAGCCAATGGACTATGGGAACTCAGACCTGTACTGCCCCTGCGGCCAATGGACTATGGGAACTCAGACCTGTACTGCCCCTATGGCCAATGGCCTATGGGAACTCAAATCTGTAACCTACACTTCATTTACTTCCAAGGCATTGTATCTGGCTATCTGCCCTGAAGAAAGTGAAAATCCAGAACATATCACAGATATTCTCAGAAGGAATGAGAAAGTCTCTGTACTAGTTATACTATAGTGGTTGTGCTATGTTCTGGGATCACAGGAAGTCTCTGTACTAGTTATAGTAGTAGTACTAGGGTCTGGAATCATAAGAGGTCTCTGTACTACTACTAGTCACAGTAGTAGTACTATGTTCTGGGATCATAGGAAGTCTCTGTACTAGTTATAGTAGTAGTACTATGTTCTGGGATCACAGGAAGTCTCTGTACTAGTTATAGTAGTAGTACTATGTTCTGGGATCATAGGAAGTCTCTGTACTAGTTATACTAGTAGTAGTACTATGATCTGGGATCTTCTGCTGTACATCCTAGAGCTCTTACAACAGAACATGAAAAGAAAAAAAAATTGTTCCCATTCTCTGATACTGTCATTGGAAACTTTATCTTGGCTATCCAACTGAGCCCATACCAAACTCTACTCTATTTCTTGTTCATATTCTTATGAAACAGGAAGAAAACGCCAGACATACGCGTGAAAGCTGAATTCAGACAGCTTTACCCCTGGCCACAATAAAGAACACTAAGCCTATCAGGAAGCCTAAGGTGGCTCCCATTCTATACTCCTCAGTCACTTTTTCCTAATTCTACTCCCTAAATATTTTTAAGCCCATACTAAGCGCAGATCAAGTACTACAAGGTGGGGGAGCAAAGGTTCAGGTGTCTCCTTGGTCTAGCAAAGATCCAGGGCAAGCCACTCCCTTCACCCCTTCACCACAGTGTCAACTACATAAACAGCCCCCGAGACGCTGACAATGATATATATATATATATATATATATATATATATATATATATATATATATATATAATGCTGGAACAATTAAGTAGTGGGGGAAAACAAGTGCAGGTTAACAATTCTTCCATCATTATAGTAATGATTTGGCAAAGATTAGAAACTGAGAGGGAAAAAAAAAAATTGAAGATGAAAATAAATGGGAAAATGTATATCATAAATATGAAAACCCCTCACTAGCTGCATGAAGAAACTATCGCAATCCCTCCCGAAGATAGATCTATAGGTGTCGCCTGCTCCGAGGCCTTTCGTCCGCTGGATCGGACTCATCAGGGAGACACGGCTGATTGTGTCTGTGCTCTTGGCATCAGATAGAGACACACCACAGTCCATAATTCTGTGGTGTTCCGACTGCCAAGGGTTCGAAAAAAAATGCAACAGCACCCCTAAAGCAGCCAGCGAAAGGTAATAGAATTAAACAAAACGAAAGTTTGGAGAGGAAAAAAGTTGTTGAAAACTAAAAACATTACGCAAACAGTATAAAAATGTAAGGGACAATCTTTGAGCCTATGCTTGAGGATCCATTTAAGGATGCAAGGGAGATCAAAAGATATGGAACAGTCTGAGTGGTCAGCTCTGCTGTTCAATAACCGAAGCATTGTCAATAGCTAAGAATTGTGCAGAACAACCTCTCCTTGGATCTCGTAAGAAATGCAATCACCCACTGATTGACCAAACAGTATAATGCTGAACAATTAAGTAGTGGGGGAAAACAAGTGCACGTTAACAATTCTTCCATCATTATAGTAATGATTTGGCAAAGATTAGAAATTGAGAGGGAAAAAAAATGTATATGTATGTGTGTTTCATTGGAGCCTTCTCCTGGAAGGTAAAAGTGAAATCAATATTTATACTTTCACCAGCCGCCGTGGCGAAGTGGATAGCGTCACAGACTCCCGGCTGGGAGGTCGTGGGTTCGAATCCCATCAGAAATCATGTGGGTTTTTCTGCCCCGACCGGCTCCTACCCAGAGTTGAGTTTGCTGCGGACTCAGATTGGAAGACTGGGACCACACAGTCGTGTTTCATCCACTTAATGGATGCGTTTCTGAGAGTGTTGCTCAAATTTCCTGACCAACACTGCAGGTGTCTGTATCTCTCGGGCCTGGTTGACGCCGGGATATATTATGAAAGGAAGCGTAGAGTACAGCCCTGTCATGTAGTCTCAGACCGAAATGGAAATCCATGGCATCATCATAATCATCCTCATTCTCATCGATCAGCATAAAAAAAAAGTCTCAAATTCTGTGGCCCTTCATGCCCTGCTCTCATGGTGACCTCAGTTTCGATGTCCTCTCCACATCTGTGGCCTTGGTTTGGTTCCGTCGGGATCACCGGTATTGGCGGGTCCATGGGGGCTGTCGTTGGACGGATGTGGTGGCGCCCTCCGGAGGGAGAGCTCACTCACGCCGGCTCCGCGACTAAGCAATTATTATTGTCAGTAGGGGGCTTAGTAGGTGGTGTCCTGTGTATGTTAGATCAGAACAGGCGCCACTGAACACCACTGAAGTGACTCGGCAGCAGTGCAGTGTCTCCTCCGGTGGTTGCCTCTTGACGACTTGACATTGACTGCTCCCTGTGGATTGCCGGTGCCGGGGCTGCGGCGGGGGGCCGACCGGGCCGGGGCTGTGGGCAGGGTGTCAGAATGAGCGGCGTGGGTGCACTGCCTCAGGTGGCGCAGAGGTTGGGACAGCAAAAAAAAAAAAAAAATTTTTACTTTCTGTGGAAACTATCACCATTTAGGTCGATGGGGGAACGGGGGAAGAAAGAAGTAAGACAGGCAGTTCTGACCACTCAAAACTTTCCCTTCCATCCCGCAATCCGCCCAAAGATGTGTAATAATGTGAACAATAAACATAGTATGGAGTCATCTCATTCCTTCTAAAGAATCTTCTAGCCATGTTCTGGATTCTTCGTTCCTTCCACAATGGCAGCACAATGTTGCACCTCGCAGTGAGTTGGTCTATGACAACATGAGAACAGAGAACTATTGTCAGGCAAATATATGCCCCTGGATGTACTGTATTGTACAATTCCTACTCCCGACTCATTTATTTGTCATTTTAAAAACTGCTGGAATGGTGTTATGGTGGGGAGGGGGCCTGGCTTCTATTTGATTTAAAAGATTTTTTTTTAAGAATTAAAGATCCCTCTCGCCATTATTTTTTAATTTATATTACTTATCTGTTTGTATTGTGGACTACTCCCATTTACAAAATTTCAGTCTAAACTTTACTTCTTTCCCTTTATTTCAAATGAAATAAACATTGGTAGAGGTCCTGTACGTAATATTCCCTCTTCATTAATACCCCCCCCCCCCCCCCCCCCCCCCCCCCCCCCCCCCCCCCCCCCCATGGCCGATTGGTTTCAGGCATCTCGGCTTGATATATACCACGTGGATCATTCAATGTTCCTGTGCATGCATCTGTTCACCTTCACATCCCATATTTATATCAAATGTCGTCAAGCAATGAAAAATAGACCTAACTTCATTCATGAAGGGCTTATCTATGAGCGCAGAAATGTGTAAATTTGCAATTTATTTTCGAGCCCACGTTCCGAGTTCGCGGGGTCGACGTGACCCAATTTCACAAGTCACGTGACAAGTCATTAAATAATGTTACATGAACCTTCTATCCCAGTTCCCGAGTCAAAGACAGTTGTGAATCGTTCACAGCTTAAATCCAACTAAGGCATATGCGCACTTGGTGTACAAAACGCTCCTGAAGCACTCTCAGTCGTGCACGTCCAATTTTCAAGATGGCGGCACAACACAAAACGAAAATCCCCCCAGTGACGTACCGTTTCCTCCTCTTTTTCCATTCCAGTCGGCATCTGGACCACAGCGCGATTAATTTTATCAAAATCGCGCAAGTCTGGAATATCCTCATATCGGTATATGGGCATGGGCTTGTTGACGTCCAAAAGCCCGAGCTCGAAACGACACTTTGCTCATGGTTTCAGCCCTAATATGCAAATGAGATTGTCCAAACTAGTTTTCCTCAAAAATGAGGGGTGAAAAGTCCTTTAGAAAGGACTAAAACACCGTCCCGCGATAGAATGACGTCAATACATTGTGGCTGAGTTATTCAAAGTCAAACACAAGTCTGGTTTACATCACCAATCGAGTTCCAAAGTTACACTACAGAAAACGATTTGAGATCCATCATGGCGGATCCACAAAGCCATCACGATATCCCAGCCAGCTTTGCTTTCAGTCGTGTCTGCGCATGTTCGGCTATACTCCAGGAAGCGTTTGCACGAGAGCTTTCGCGCGCTTAAGTCTTTGTTGGTGAGCAAGACATTGTCCGTCAATAAGAGGAAGAGTAATGATTTGACCTGCATTAATGTAGCATTGTGTAAAAATATTCTGCTGTAATCCAAACACGTTCAGGATGATCTTTCAATTATTCTTTGTTTTACTAAAAATAATAGATTGTGTAACGTGAACAGTTTCCCGTTTTGTGGGCGTGGCATAACATTTGAGTCTCGCCGACCACGTGGCTCGGAAACCACACAGGCAGGCAGACGATCGGTCAGTCACTTGGGGGCCCAGTTACACTGTGTGTGATATTTGCTTGATTATAAGTTGTTCTTACGTTTCTTCTATACGGATTACATATAATGGAACGTATTCATCCAAATTCAAAACTATGTTGTCAGTCTTTACGTTCTGTGGGAAGTAAAATAATGTTCACTCGGCTGAGGCGTACTGAGACTGACAGCTACGCATGTGGTGGACCTTAAAGGGTTCCTACCCAGTCGTGGAAGTCTGGAAAAGTTACGGAAACTGATAAGGAGTTTACCATGGCAGGAAAAGTCGTGAAAAGTACTCAACTTTCCAGCAGGGTCTAAAAAAAGTCTTAAGATCTTGAAAAATCATGACCTCGCGTGTGTTTTTTTGTTTGTTTGTTTTGTTTTTTGGGTTGTTTTTTTTTTTTCACGTGTATACATGAATACTCAAAGTCGAAAGTATATTATAAGAAAGGTTAAAACACACGCATGATCATGAATGCTTCCATCGTTTCGTGCATGTTGCCTGGTCTTTGGTGTGGTTTTGGAAAATGCTTCTGGAAGCAAGGAAAAAGTGGAATTTTTTCTTTGTGAAACTGGTGGGAACTCTGCGTTAAGATGGGGAACGTTCTACAACCTAAAGGTGTTGGACTAAACTGTGTCTGTCTGGCATCACATTCCACTTTCTCTGTGTGTCCCCATTGTGATGTTCATGACACGGTGTGCCCCAGGCTTCACATGTCCCCATCTCTCACAATCTTTGAATGTGAACATCTGTTGATTGTTGTCACTTCATGTCCCTGTCTCTACGTGTCCCTGTCTCTGCCAAGTATTGCATGTTGCCATCTAAAGTTCAAATGTCCCCATCCCTCTATATCTTTGCCCGCCACCATCTCTCCCTATCTTTACATATCCTTATCCCAATCTATCTTTACATATTCCAAGGTTACCTCTACCTGTCTTTTCATGTTCCCATCAGTTTTTACATGTCCCTATCTCTCTTGTCTTTACATGTCCTTGTCTCTTCCTATCTTTACATATCCATGTCTCTCCCAATCTTTACATATCCTTATCTTACCCTATCTTTACATATCATTATCTCTCCCTATTTTTTCATTTACCAATCTGTTCCGGTTTTTACATGTCCCTATCTCTCCCTGTCTTTACATGTCCTTGTCTCTCCCTATCTTTACATATCCTTGTCTCTCCCAATCTTTACATATCCTTATCTCACCCTATCTTTACATATCCTTATCTCTCCCTATCTTTTCATGTACGTATCTGATCCAGTTTTTACATGTCCCTATCTCTCCCTGTCTTTACATGTCCTTGTCTCTCCCTATCTTTACATATCCTTATCTCTCCTACCTTTACATATCCTTATCTCTCCCTATCTTTTTCTATTCCCATCTGTTTCAGTTTTTACATGTCCCTATCTCTCCCTATCTTGGCATGTCTCAATCTATCCCAGTTCTCACATTCCTCATCTCTCTGTTTTTCTATGTCCCCGTCAGTCCCAATCTTTACATGTCTCCATCAGTCTCAGTCTTTACAGGACCACATCTCTCCTTATCTTGACATGTTCCGATCTGTCCCTATCTTGACATGTCCCAGCCTGTCCCAGTTTTCACATTCCTCATCTCTTTATTTTTCAATATCCTCATTGGTCGCTGTCGTGACCTGTCCCCATCTCCCTATCTTTACATTTTCCTACAAGCCTCAATATTTACATGTCGCTATCTGTACATGTACCCATCTGTCTTAATTTGTACACATCCCTATCTCTCCCTATCCTTACATGTCCTCATCTGTCTCAATTTTTACATGTTCCTATCTCACCCTGTCTTTACATGTCCCTATCTGTCTCAGTTTTCACACATGCCCATCTCTCCCTATCTTTACATGGTCCCATCTGTCTTGATTTTTACATGTTCCCATCTCTTCTATCTTTACATGTTCCCATCTGTCCCAATTTCTGCATGTATCCATCTCCTTCTGTCAGCACATGTCCCCATCTCCTATTAAAGTTTTTACAGTCCCCATCTCTCCCTGTCTTTACATGTCCCCATCTGTCTAAATCACCACATGTCCCCACCTGTCTAAATCACCACATGTCCCCAGCTGTCTAAATAACTACATGTCCCCATCTGTCTAAATCACTACATGTCCCATCTGTCTAAATAAAGTACACATGTCCCCATCTGTCTAAATATATTTCACTACATGTCCCCATCTGTCAAAATCACCACATGTCCCCATCTGTCAAAATCACCACATGTCCACATCTTTCTAAATCACCACATGTCCCCATCTGCCTAAATCACTACATGTCCCCATCTCTGTCTATCACACGTCACTGTCTTTCCCAATGTTTACATGTTTCTATCTCTCCCTGACTTTACATTTCTCATTCTTACGTCCCTGTTGTCACATGTTTCCATTGCTTTACATTTGCTTACATTACATGCTTCCATTGCCAGGTATCCCTGCCTTTATATGTTTCTGTTGCTTTGTGACCCTGCCTTTACATGTTTCCATTGCTTTGGGACCCTGCCTTTACATGTTTCCATTGCTTTGTGACCATGCCTTTACATGTTTCCATTGCTTTGTGACCATGCCTTTACATGTTTCCATAGCTTTGTGAACATGCCTTTACATGTTTCCATTGCTTTGTGACTCTGCCTTTACATGTTTCCGTTGCTTTGTGACCATGCCTTTACATGTTTCCATTGTTTTGTGACCCTGCCTTTACATGTTTCAGTTGTCATGTGCTTCTGTCTTTATTTCAGTTGCTATGTGTGTCTGTCTACAAGGTTATGTGCATCCTACTGTTATGTTTCCTTGCCTTTGTCTGTCCCCATCTCTGCTGATACCTTGTCATCACTTGCATGTATTCCTACAGTGTGTGTGTCCCCGTTTCTATGGTAGTATGTGTCCAATCTCTGTGTGGGCTTATGTCCCCATGTCTTTGTCAGTGTGTATTCCTGCCTCTCCGTGCTCACTGTGTCCTCATGTCTTTGTCAGTGTGTATTCCTGCCTCTCTGTGTTTACATGTCTTTGTCAGTGTGTATTCCTGTCTGTGTTCTCTGTGTCCCCATGTCTTTGTCAGTGTGTATTCCTGTCTCTGTGTGTTCACTGTGTCCCCATGTCTTTGTCAGTGTGTATTCCTGTCTCTCTGTATCCCCATGTCTTTGTCAGTGTGTATTCCTGTCTCTGTGTGTTCACTGTGTCCCCATGTCTTTGTCAGTGTGTATTCCTGTCTGTCTGTGTCCCCATGTCTTAGTCAGTGTGTATCCCTGTCTCTGTGCGTTCTCTGTGTCCCCATGTCTTTGTCAGTGTGTATTCCTGTCTCTCTGTGTCCCCATGTCTTTGTCAGTGTGTATTCCTGTCTCTAAGTGTTCACTGTGTCCCCATGTCTTTGTCAGTGTGTATTCCTGTCTCTGTGTGTTCTCTGTGTCCCCATGTCTTTGTCAGTGTGTATTACTGTCTCTCTGTGTTCACTGTGTCCCCATGTCTTTGTCAGTGTGTATTCCTGTCTCTCTGTATCCCCATGTCTTTGTCAGTGTGTATTCCTGTCTCTGTGTGTTCTCTGTGTCCCCATGTCTTTGTCAGTGTGTATTCCTGTCTCTCTGTGTCCCCATGTCTTTGTCAGTGTGTATCCCTGTCTCTGTGCGTTCTCTGTGTCCCCATGTCTTTGTCAGTGTGTATTCCTGTCTGTCTGTGTCCCCATGTCTTTGTCAGTGTGTATTCCTGTCTCTAAGTGTTCACTGTGTCCCCATGTCTTTGTCAGTGTGTATTCCTGTCTCTCTGTGTTTCACTGTGTCCCCATGTCTTTGTCAGTGTGTATTCCTGTCTCTTTGAGTTCACTGTGTCCCCATGTCTTTGTCAGTGTGTATTCCTGTCTGTCTGTGTCCCCATGTCTTTGTCAGTGTGTATTCCTGTCTCTAAGTGTTCACTGTGTCCCCATGTCTTTGTCAGTGTGTATTCCTGTCTCTCTGTGTTCACTGTGTCCCCCCATGTCTTTGTCAGTGTGTATTCCTGTCTCTCTGAGTTCACTGTGTCCCCATGTCTTTGTCAGTGTGTATTCCTGTCTCTCTGTGTCCCCATGTTTTTGTCAGTGTGTATTTCTGTCTCTGTGTTCTCTCTGTGTCCCCATGTCTTTGTCAGTGTGTATTCCTGTCTCTCTGTGTCCCCATGTCTTTGTCAGTGTGTATTCCTGTCTGTCTGTGTCCCCATGTCTTTGTCAGTGTGTATTCCTGTCTCTTTGTGTTCACTGTGTCCCCATGTCTTTGTCAGTGTGTATTCCTGTCTCTGTGTGTTCACTGTGTCCCCATGTCTTTGTCAATGTGTATTCCTGTCTCTCTGTGTCCCCATGTCTTTGTCAATGTGTATTCCTCTCTCTCTGTGTTCACTCTGTCCCCATGTCTTTGTCAATGTGTATTCCTCTCTCTCTCTGTTCTCTGTGTTCCCATGTCTTTGTCTCTCTGTGTTCACTGTGTCCCCATGTCTTTGTCAATGTGTATTCCTCTCTCTCTGTGTTGTCTATGTCCCCCATGTCTTTGTCAATGTGTGTTTCTGTCTCTCTGTGTGTCACTGTGTCCCCATGTCTTTGTCAGTGTGTGTCCCCTCTCTCTGTGTTCACTAAACTCAGGAGTAGGGTCTGGTTCAGAATCTGCCATCAATGGGAGAAGGCCACTGTTAAGCTGAGAATGAACATTGTGTGATGTATAGTGATCATTGTCATACATTCATGAATGAAATAACCCACATACACCTTTATAGTTTCTTTTCCTTGAACATTTTGGGATGTACAACAATAAACTCTAAGATGATGAAAACTACGGGTTGATGACTAAATGACCATTATTTTGTTGAGGAAATCTCAGTTTATACACTGGTGTTCTGTCTGACGGAGAATAAGAAATGGCAGAGAAAACAGAGGTCAAGGTTGAATGAAATAATCAACACCATACACATTTATAGTTTCTTTTCCTTGAACATTTTGGGATGTACAACAATAAACTTTAAGATGATGAAAAACTATGGGTTGATGATTAAATGACCATTATTTTGTTGGGGAAATCTCAGTTTATACACTGGTGTTCTGTCTGACAGAGAATAAGAAATGGCAGAGAAAACAGAGGTCAAGGTTGTCATCGTCCCAGGAAATGGTTCTGGGAATGTCAGAAGGTGTAACTGGTATGGCTGGCTGGAGAAGAAACTGACGGAAGCAGGTAAGCTGGTAACGGATAAGTAATAATGTGACTGCTGTCTTCAATTTTTTTACTAGGATGTTGAGGAAATTCAAGGTACTGAATTTTGTCAGTTGTACTGGTAAACTAAACAAGGTCAAAGTGATCAGTGTTAGACAGTGATTAAAGTCTGGTCTTAAATGGTTCATCATTGTGGTCCTGGCAGTCATAGTGAAAGAAGAACAAGTTATGGCAAGGCTGTGGCCCCTTATTGTCTCATAGACCTGTTTTAGTCTCCCTCCACGGCTATGCCTGTGGTGACATCGTCAAAGTCCATGCTGTGAGCAGACTCACTGAGACAACAAAAAGGGTATACAGTGTAGAAGGGAGACACACTGCTGATCCTGTGTTATGTGTATCTTTGACCTCGGACACCCTCTGACCTCACACACCCTCTGACCTCACACACCTGACCTCACACATCCTCTGACCTCACACATCCTCTGACCTCACACACCCTCTGACCTCACACACCCTCAACACAACTCACGGATGGATGCTTGCTGTGTTTATTTATGTGGTCTGTTCACTGATATGGATGATTCCAAATGAATTTGAACATTATTTAAAATAATATTTTCATCTGATGAATGGTTATCAGTTAAATCTACATTAAAAAAATCATAGATGTGGGAGAGGGATGTCGATATGGGGAAAGTAAAAAAACAGGGATCGGAGGTGGGAAGCAAGATTTGAAGGGGAGGGGGGAAGAGGTAGGGTAGGGCAAAAAGTAACTGAGTGGACTGAAAAGTTTATGGAGAGTTGCCTTGCCAGTTTTTGAGAATGGAAGAGCAAAGTGGATAGGGATGGGGTAGCCAAAAAGGAGGACAATTAAAAAGAAAAAAAATTCCGACTGGACTAGATGAAAGGTAACGGAAAAGTTTGACTTCGCCAGTTGTGGATGAGAGAAAGGGAGCGGTGGGAATTGGGGCCGAAGGGGGAGAGGGGGAGTGAAAAGAAATCTGCCTCGATGATGTAAAAGGTTAGGGAAAGTTGAGGGGCAAGTTTTAGTGGAAGGAAAGGAAGGAGGTTGTGTATACATGTGTATGATGATGTAACAGCTGATTGGACGATGTGAAGAAACAACTGATTGGACGATGTGAAGAAACAGCTGATTGGACGATGTGAAGAAACAACTGATTGAAGATACAACTGATTGGACGATATAAAAGGTTATGGAAAAGTGGACTGGCCTGTTTTGGAACAAAGCATTTTGAAAAGGAAATTTTTTTCTAAAGTACAGACCAAAGAGAGTATACGCAAAAAAAAAAAAAAAAAAAAAAAAAAAAAAAAAAAAAAAAAAAAAAAAAAAAAAAAAAAAAAATCAAAACATGAAACTGTACTTTGTGAATCTAGATTGTGTGTGCGCGTGCGTGTGTTCAAAATCCTGGGTCTTTTTTTCAGATATTCAAATTTGTTTTAAATGATGTCATCATTCATTAAAAGAAGTCAACCTTTACAGGAGCAATTTTAAGATTAAAACCCTTCATTTGAGTAAAAACAGAATGCTTTACCACTTTCTGTGTTTGCTGTTGTTTATTTGCTTTCTTTTTCAAATCTGCTTATGAAACATTGATTTTGGAAGGTCTGGATTATTTTGAAGATATTTTCAACAATACAAATATGATAGAATCTCTGGGTGGGGGGGGGGGGGGGTGGGGTGGGGAGAGAAAGTCTCTGATTTAAAAAAAAAAAAAAAAGTGGATTTACGCAAAAAAGATTCCACTTGTTCTGTTTGGATACAATTTCCAGACCCACTTTCTACTTTGCAAGCACACACACACACACACACACACACACACACACACACACACACACACACACACGCGCGCGCACGCACGTACGCATGCACGCACGCACGCACGCACGCACACACACACACACACACACACACACACAACACACAAACACACACGCACACACACACACACACACACACACACACACACACACACACACACACACACACACTACCATACCAGACGTGTTCACGAGGGTTTCTATGGGATATTTACATGTGTTCACAGGAGTGACTTGCCTTCTACAGAACTTTCCTGACCCTGTCATGGCGCGGGAGTCTATCTGGCTTCCTTTTATGGAGAAGGAGCTGTCATGTGACAACAGCACCATCATTGTGGGTCACAGTTCTGGCGCTGAAGCCGCCATGAGATACGCTGAGACACACAAGGTCGGTGGATGGGTGTACGTGCGAGGTTGAATGTAGGTACATGGGTGTGAAAAATGTCTGAAGTGGGTGTACTATATTCTCATTCTTTGCTATGTTTTCATGTGTGTGTGTGTGTGTGTGTGTGTGTGTGTGTGTGTGTGTGTGTGTGGCTATTCCTGTACGAATATACCAATGTGAAACTTCTATCTATGTGGAAATAACTATCTCCAGATTAGTTCCTCACAGTGTGAATTATTTTCAGCACGGGAGAAGAATAGTCAAGTCTGAATAAATTGATAACAACTTCGATTAATCATCTAAATTCTTGTGCTTGATGTATTACTTATGTCAATTTCTACTTCATATTTGAATCTGATGAGCTGTCAGTGTTGTTTGGAATGCATAGCTGATCTGATCTTTTGAAAATATCTAGAATGACAGACACAGATGTGGGGACTGACACACAATGAAGAATGACAGACACAGATGTGGGAGGACTGACAGACAATGAAGAATGACAGACACAGATGTGGGAGGACTGACACACACAATGAAGAATGACAGACACAGATGTGGGAGGACTGACGCACACAATGAAGAATGACAGACACAGATGTGGGAGGACTGACACACAATGAAGAATGACAGACACAGGTGTGGGAGGACTGGCACACAATGAAGAATGACAGACACAGATGTGGGAGGACTGACACACAATGAAGAATGACAGACACAGATGTGGGAGGACTGACACACAATGAAGAATGACAGACACAGATGTGGGAGGACTGAAAAACAATGAAGAATGACAGACACAGATGTGGAAGGACTGATAAACACTGAAGAATGACAGACACAGATGTGGGAGGACTGACACACAATGAAGAATGACAGACACAGATGTGGGAAGGACTGATAAACAATGAAGAATGACAGACACAGATGTGGGAGGACTGATAAACACTGAAGAATGACAGACACAGATGTGGGAGGACTGACACACAATGAAGAATGACAGACACAGATGATGGGAGGACTGATAAACAATGAAGAATGACAGACACAGATGTGGGAGGACTGATAAACAGTGAAGAACATTGAACAGGAGAGGGAGGGACAAGAAGAAAATGGAGGGGGGAGGGTGATGGTTTTAGAGGGGAAAATGATGGGGGGGGGGGGGGGGGGGGGGGGGGGGGGGGGGGCAGGACTGAAGGGTGTGCCAGTTAATTCCATTGGATTAATCTACATATAGCAAGTATGCTATTGTGGACTCACTTTTCACAGAAAGTGATAAGTTTGCAGTGTACTTGCTCTTGCATAAGGAGCAAAAAACAAAGATTGCAGACACAGCATTTGGTGTTCGTTTGTCTAGTTCGTTTGGTTGGTTTTCAAAAGAACCTCACACATTGTTCATGAAAATATTGTGTATGATTATCTTTGAACACCAAAATTTAGTGGATGGGAGGCCTACTCTCTGTTTCTTTTTTTTTTTTTTTTAAAAAAGCCACATAAACAGTGTGTGTGCAGTCTCTTAGCAGGTAAAGCAAGCAGTTCCATGCAATTTTTCCCCTTCTTGTTTCTAAGGAAGGATAGGCTAACAAATTACAGTGAATTCTGTAAATACAGATGTTCCCAAATTAAGATTATGTCCATTTAAAACTTGAGAGGGCCCAACCCCAACCCCACACACACACACACACACATACACACACACACACACACACCCCCTCATCCACTCACCCCGCCCCCCCTCAATCTGAACCAGCTGTGAGCTTTTCTCAGTGAAGGTGGTGGTTGGTTGACTAGATAGACAAAATGAATTTGAACTGTGGGGCAGCAGAATGCGCACCCCCTGCAGGAATGAATTTCCTTGTCTGGTGTATCCTAGAGCACCTAGCATAACATTGTCCTGCATGTCCGTACCAGAGTTACCTCCCCTGTAGACTCCATACTGTGTAACACCCAACAGTATAAATGTTTTCTAGTAAAATAGTCTTTGCTCATCTTAGACCTGCATGTAACTTGCCACCTGTTGATACTTGGAGAGTTTTTTTGGTAGGAAATGAAACATCGTACAAAAAATGAATTAGTCATGTATTTCTTGTTTCATTTTGTTTTGAATTGCAGTAGGTCTGAAGGCAAGGTTAGCTCCCTTTGTCCTTCAGGTGTTATGAGTGATGATCTGGTTAACGGCGTCTGAACCATCAGTGACGATAAGGCATTGGTTTGGACTGGTAAATATTAGAAAATGCTGGATTTAAGGCATTGGTTTGGACTGGTAAATATTAGAAAATGCTGTATTTAAGGCATGGGTTTGGACTGGTAAATATTAGAAATGTGTTTAAGGCATGGGTTTGGACTGGTAAATGTCAGAAAATGCTTATTTAAGCTACTCACTGCATGCTGTGTGATACATCAAAATTGTCTGAAAACTGAAATTTGAAGACCTTTTCGCCACAAACAGCAAGAAGACATTGTTCATTTTAAGGAAGGGATGGAGTAGATTGGTTCACATAATGAAAAAAGCATTGCTCTGTTGATCCCAGGGTTTTGATTTAAACTTTACCGAAGGCTGTGGGCATTAAATACTCCAGTCATGATTTTCACTTCATAAATGAGTCAGTTTTTAAGCTATATCCGTAAAATGTTGAAAACCCCCCCCCCAAAAAACAACCTTATCTCCACAAAATGTTGAGTTTGTCAGTAAAGCATGACCCCACATCTGTACTACTGACTGTTGGTTTTTGTTCATGAACAGAGGAGTAAACAAAAAACTCAGGGCATTGCTTTATTCCTTCACCAAAATCCACACATGCACACTGGTGTCATGCTCAGCCTCAACTGTGGAGATGGAGCCTGGCTTCCTAATGATGGACATGAATATGGCGACATATGCAAAAATCTCACCAATAGTGTGTCATTTGGTCCTACTCAAAGAACGCAGAAGTTCATAAATCAGATCTATTGAAATATTGTTTGAAACAGTTTTTTATGTTCACAACTGTATCATGTACTTATTAACTCATTATTTCAAGTCTTTGTGTAGAATATCTGTAGGATGCTTGTTTTCTGTTTTGTTTTGTTTTGTATGTATAAGTATGTTCAAAATATCTTTTTTTTTTTTTTTCCCATACATGAGAAATGTACAGTAAATCATTTTCCACATACTCCATGGAGGTCATGGAGATTGGTATCAAGAGGTTTTTGTTGAAAGGATCCACTGTCTCTGTCAACAGGTGAAGGGGTTGGTTCTGGTCTCTGTCTAACAGACCTGGGCGTAGAGGGTGAGATTGGTGTTTAGAGGTTTTTGTTGAAAGGTTCCACTCTCTCTGTCAACAGGTGAAGGGGATAGTTCTGGTCTCTGCCTGTGTAACAGACCTGGGCATAGAGAGCGAGCGCGTCAGTGGTTACTACAACCGGCCGTGGCAGTGGGAAGCCATGAAAGACAACCTGCAGTTTGCAGCACAGTTCGGTTCTACCGATGATCCCTTCATCCCTTGGGACGAGCAGCAACAGGTGGCGGAGGGGCTCAAAACGGGAATTATTCAAGTTTGATGACAGAGGGCATTTATGAACACAGTTTTTTCGGAGCTGCTGTCTTTTGTGTTTATCTGTTGCTACAAAGTGAAAAGAAAGAAATCAATATGTACAAATGTTTTCTGATTGATGTCTGCTTTTTGGATTAACGATGAACGGTATTGAATTGAAAGCATACACTTTCATTTTGCCTTCATGCGTGGACGCCTCTCTAAGTTCATTGTGCAGTAAAAGTCCCACACACAATTGTTCCAGAGTATTGTATTCAGAAATAGTGGCAGGTCAGGTATTACATGTCCCCAGTTTCTCCGTCGGAAAGAGATGATTTTGTTGAGGAGATGTGCTCTTCACCATGATTAGAATGAACAGTTAGCAGGTTTGTAACTGGCCAAGACAAATCTTATTCATGTTGCCGAAGTGATGATATTCTGAGAACAGCTTGTGGACATTGGAAGACTAAATGAAATTTCTTGGTGGCTTTAATAATCACACAAAACAATTTTCCTGGGTGCCATTTTGATAGTGTAGATAGCGAGTTCTGTTTTGTGTGTAAAACTCGTGCTCACAATAAAACCAAATGTATGGTAAAGGCCCATGCCAGTTAACGGATGAACTAATCCTCTGTGATGCAGATCAGTCAATAAGTTGAAGGGAACTGATGGTCAGTATCCCTGAATGGGCTTCACAAGCTGGAGAACAGCCTTGGACGATTCAGCATCATGCCCTTCTCAGGGAGCTCACTCTCCCAGATATCAAGGAGGATAACTCTGATCAGTTTTGTGCTTGTCTACCTTTGTAATCACATGTACCCAAACAGTTGGCCATTCACCTGTCAGGACTACTTTTGTTACAACTTGCCACTGCCATGATTTGGCATCACATCGTGCATGAGAAAGTGAAATCAGTTTGTCAGTGCACTGCAGTGGTATTCATCGACCAGATCACTGACACCACTACTTTTCTTTCTCCCTCCTACCCAAACAATCTTGACACCGACACCACTACTTTTCTTTCTCCCTTACCTAAACAATCTTCACACTGACACTACTACTTTTCTTTTCTCCCTTACCTAAACAATCTTAACACCGACACCACTACTTTTCTTTCTCCCTTACCTAAACAATCTTAACACCGACACTACTACTTTTCTTTCTCCCTCACCTAAACAATCTTAACACTGCCACCACTACTTTTCTTTCTCCCTTACCTAAACAACAGACAGGGTCATGATCAACAGGCCATGTACTACCCACAGACCAGCTTTTGTTGAAATGTTATAACCATTTGGGTGTCATATTCTTGCATCTCCATGGATGCACACTGGCATAAACATACACACACACACGCACACACTCTCTCTCTCTCTCTCACACACACACACACACACACACATGTCCACAACACACTGGATTTGTATTGATGAGTAACGGATAACTTAGGGATTTTGAATTCATTTTGATTTCAGTTTTGGGAGAAGGGTGGGGAGGCAAAATTCCAGTTTGTGCTATACATTGCAGACATTGGCAGCTTCTTGATCACTGTATGCCATGAACAGTTGTGACTTATCCTGTCTCACATTTTGATTCGTCTTGCCACTTTACATTTGTATGTATACTCAACAATACTTCAGACCAGCTTTGGATGCATCGTCTCCTCTTTTATGCCTCCCTAATGTAGCATCACTTTCAAACCTACCTCTCATTTGAGCTGGCATTGCTCAGTCTCAGCAACAAAGGTCCATAGGAACCATCGTTGCTCAGTCTCAGCAACAAAGGTCCATAGGAACCATCATTGCTCAGTCTCAGCAACAAAGGCCCATAGGAACCATCATTGCTCAGTCTCGGCAACAAAGGTCCATAGCAACCATCATTGCTCAGTCTCAGCAACAATGGTCCATGGGAACCATCAGAACTAGCTCACCATGAGGCAACCTGTCAGCAGAGACAAAGAACTGCGGCAGACAATTTGGCATTTGTCGTGCCTAACCTAATGTATGCACAACACAGTCAACCCCAGTAATGATGACTATAGTTTCAGAACCAGTGTCTCTCTCCCAGATTCACACCAATTTCTGATAGCATTCCTATGGGAAAGAGATTGATCCTATGTCTCTCTCCCAAAGATTCAGTGTTTGGTCATATTCCTATGTCTCTCTCCCAAGATTCACACCGATTTCTGATAGTATTCCCATGGGAAAGAGATTGATCATATATTCTATGTCTCTCTCCCAAGATTCACACTGATTTCTGATAGCATTCCTATGGGAAAGAGATTGATCATATTCCTATGTCTCTCTATCAAAATTCACACCGATTTCTGTTAGTATTCCTATGGGAAAGAGATTGATCATATTCCTATGTTTCTCTCTCTCCCAAAATTCACACCGATTTCTGATGGTATTCCTATGGGAAAGAGATTGATCATATTCCTATGTCTCTCTCCCAAAATTCACACCAATTTCTGATAGACAAAAATCCTATGAACAGGTGATACTGGCAGTCCCGCTGAACACTAAATTTAGAACCAGAGTTAATGGCCTTGAATATGGATGCAACATAAATCAAAAAGGAGTTATGGCCTATCCCAATGCAAACCAATCCAACCATTTAAACAGCATGAAATCTTCACAGACCACATGAATGAATGAGATGAAATGAATGTCTTTCTCTTTTTTTTCCTGAGGGGAGGTAGGTCAGAACATCAACCAAAAGGTCAACCGCAATGAGTAAATTCCATTACTTCTCAAGACATGTTTCTGTCTTTTACTTTTCTGTGATTTTCCTGTGACTTGAAAATCTCTTCAGAAATTCCCTAACTTTTCCAGTGTAGTGTGAACCTTGTTCACCCGAGGGCATCACCATATGCATCCAGTGACAGTTTCAATAAACTTGGCAACACCAAAGACATCGACACGAACTCATCTGCGGCGTGGAGGTGGGATGGGATGTCAACACTGTTCACCATGACAGCTTGTGACACACTAATAATGATGATGATGATGGTATGGGAATTCTGTTTTTGGTCTGTTACAACGTAACACTGTCGTATTCTACTCTCTTTCTCAAAATGCATCGCCACATGTCCCAGACCTGAGAGAAACACCTCACCACATGACCCAGACCTGGAGAAACACATCGCCACATGACACAGACCTGAGAAAAAAAAAAAAAAAACATCACCACATGACCCAGACCTGAGAGAAACACATCATCACACATGACCCACACCTGAGAGAAAAACATCACCACATGACCCAGGCCTGAGAGAAACATTGCTACATGACCCAGATCTGAAACACATCACCACATGACCCAGGCCTGAGAGAAATGAATCACCACATGACCCAGACCTGAGAGAAACATCACCACATGACCCAGATCTAAGAGAAACACATCGCCACATGACCCACTCCTGAGAGAAACACATCGCCACAAGACCCGGACCTAAGAGAAACACATCACCACATGACCCACACCTGAGAGAAACATGACCCAGACCTAAGAGAAACACATTGTCACATGACCCACACCTGAGAGAAACACATCACCACAAGACCCAGGCCCCAGAGAAACACATCGCCACATGACCCACTCCTGAGAGAAAACACATCACCACATGACCCGGACCTAAGAGAAACATATTGCCACATGACCCAAACCTGAGAGAAACAGAGATCTACACTGTTGGTCAGGAAATCTCGGGGTCATTCTCAAAGACGCATCCATGGATGAAACGACTGTGTGGTTCCAGCCTTCCACCCTGAACACTATCAGCAGGGGCTGGCTGGGGCTAACCCCCCTCCCCTTCTACCCTAACACCCCTCTCAAAAAAATGCATACCTGTACAGGGACTACAGCCCACAAACTCCCAGCCTGCCAACTACAATGCCACAGCACTATGTTATGGCTGACCATTTTTTTTTTTTTTTTTTTTTTGTCTACTTTTTTCCCCCCGTCTCACTGCACAAACTGTCACACACAGTCTCACAAAACATTTTGATAACATCCATTTTATTACTTACGATTTTCAACTCATTCACAGCAGGCCCCAAAACAATCACTTCATCCAACAGCTGATAGACGAGACAGAAAGCTAAGAGGTATGAATCGTAGGTAAAATTTGAAAAAAAAAAAAAAACGTTCCTAGCTAAAATCATCAGTATCATTTCTGCCGTGTCAGCAACTGCTGTGTCAGGGCCACCAGGGCGCGCTGCATAGTTGAAGAGGTCAGGCCGTGAAGGAGTCGCACCGCCTCCTGCGTGTGTTTGGCTGCCAGCAGTTTGGTCTGTTCAATGCCCTCACTCTGCACACAGCGTATTGTGCCAAGCTTTCACGTCTCTTATCAATGCTGGGTGGGGGAGTGCGCGAGTGTGTGTGTGTGTGTAAGGTATGTGTGTTTGTCTACTGGGAAGTGCAGACATGTGAGCGTGTGTGTGTATACTGGGGGGGGGGGGGGGGGGGGTGTGAGAGAGAGAGAGTGTGTGTGTATGCATACTTCGAAGTGCAGCAGTGTGTGTGAGAGGAGAGAGAGAGAGAAGAGAGAGAGAGAGACAATGTGTGTAAGTGTGCATGCGTGCGTGTGTAAAACACAGGTGATCAAACTGAAACAACAAGTAAGGCATTTTTGGCCCTTCTGGTGAAATGATTACATGCACCTGACTTGAAAATGATGCTGCTTACAGTCTCTACTCTTCCAGCACTCATACACATGCAAGATACACAACATGTGGAAACTTCCCAAAATAAAAATAAAAAGAAGTTCCTGTCTTCTGACTGTTTTGTGCTCGAGATAAGCAAACAAACCTGGAACCTTTCCTTAATGCTAAGAAACTGGTTAGTACACCAGACAAGGAATACACTTGTTTAAAATCAAGGTTCAGAAATGAAACAGATCAGAAGGCAAACAACAGAGGCAAGCCTTAATCAACAACATTAGAATCAAGGGACAAGTCATGAATGGGAAAAAGAGGTGGGAAGGCAGAATGTCTTGGTCATTTCCAGATTTTTTTGTTTTCTGCCTTGACTGATGTGTAGCACAGTGATTCCATATAATATGACCATGGTCAACTTTCATGTTGGCTCTTTCTCAAAAATCACCAGTGCCAGAGGAAATAAAATTCCGAGACAACCTTTCCAGCCATTCTCTGCATCCCAAACTAGTAACAGCCATACTCCTGCCATTGATTTTTTTTTTTTTTTTTTGTTTAACAACGCTTTAAATATTGCACAATCAATAATGTGATCAAGTCCAATTATTGCTTTAAGAACTTGGAAAAGATATGTCAAAGCACATTTGCAGCTAGTACTTCGACAAATATTAACACATTTTCTTAGGAGAGACCACTTAATGTAATTTCTGCCCATTAAAATAGCAGACAGATATAAACATCTAGTTGAATGAATAATAAACACAAATCTGCGAAACATACCACAGAATGTTTCATCACCATTGTTGTTTATATAATGAAATTTGTGTTTCTGGGGCGATTTTCCAACAAGTAATAATCTAACTTGTTCCATTTCAACTTCATCAACCAAATTAGCATGCAAATGTACATGATATACATACAGAACCAACTGTTACTGTAGAAAATAGTCAACAACGTCACCATAAAACATGAATTATGTGATAAAATATTTCTGAAAATAATTATGAAGTATTTACAAGATAACATCTCGGCACAGACGAAGGTGTGTAACGTCTCATCAATATCTCTCACTCTGCCAAGTTTGCTTCTGTTTGAACTTAGGATTACAGAGAAAATGCCAGTTCTGAAGTTCTGGTTGCACTCAGGATTACACAGAAAATGCCACTTCTACAGTTTCCATGGACACAGAACCAAATAGGACATTTACTTAGGTGGAGGAGGACAGACAGAAATGAAAGAATTCTCATGACAGACTAAAACTCGGTATGACGCCACCACAGACATCTGAACTGAATTATACGTGATTTCCATAGATATACATGTAAATCGGCAATCAATATGTTTTCTTATGAGCCATTCTGGACATCATGGCTGGCAAACTTCATGATAAATACATTACACAAGTGGAATCAGTGGAATCAGTTACCTTTGCGACCAATCGCCTTGCCGTTTCCACATCTCCTTCCTGAGAGAATCGTCGCATGATCAGCGGAGTGAGTTCTGTAAACTGCATGCAGATCGCAAACATTTCACCACAAGCATATACAGAAAAACAAGAAAGCAAACTGTTATATTCTTCTTTCAAATTTACATAACTGTAGAGTTATGGCCCTTTGGATACTGAACATAGCTAGAGCAAACTCACTTTGTTTACAAGAAAGCTGAAACCGCAATGAATTGTGGGAATACTGAAACTGAAAGAATGGAAAAGCTGACAACTTGTTCCTCTGCAGCCTTGCACATGTTGTGATTTGTGTCGATAATGTCGCACGCCATGGCACATATAAAACACCACAGTCCAGGAGTTCTTGTCATGCTCGCCCTGTTAGTTATGTTGTGTCGATAATGTCACACGCCAAGGCCACTTACAGAACACCACAGTCGATTTCATTTCATGCTCACCCCTGTTAGTCATGATTTGTGTTGGTAATTTCACAAGGCCACCTCTGAAATGCCACAGTCAAGCAGTTCATGTCATGCTCACCCTTTTAGTTATGTGAAGTTCAGGTCCCTGTCTCGTTTGAATTCACGGAGTTGCTGTCATGTTAAACAACACCCTAGTGTCAAAAAAGCAGACAGACACTCACCATTACTCATGGAGTTATCTGCACCACCTCAGTGTCAAAAAAAGACATCCCAACAGACAGACACTCACGATTACTCATGGAGTTATCTGGAACTGTGACAGCACATGAAAACAGCAGTGATAGTACTTTAGCACCTGTGATTCATTATTCCCTCTACGCTGAGGTCCAAGGACCATTTCAGCGCTTGTGTTTCTTCATCCCTCTATGCTGAGGTCCAAGTACCATTGTGCTTGAATGTTTCTTTTTCACAGAATTACTTTGACTGGAAGATCTGCCTGCAGTTCCCAGATTTTTCCAGTTTTCCCTGACCAGTAGAGACCCTGGTTTTAAACAAGACAATGCATAGCAGTACAGCGGCACTGACCTCTTGTGCAGCAAAGAGAACTGGAGCCGTGGCCAGGCCCAGTTTGAGATCAGCAGCGGTGGGTTTGCCCATCTGTTGTTCACTGGACACAAAGTCCAGGAGGTCATCCACCAGCTGAAACACCACACGCACACACACACATGCACATGCACACACACACACACACACACACACACACACACACACACACACACACACACTTTAGCGAACACTATGGCAGAATGGAGGGCTAATGCCAATACCAGAGGTTAACCTCTCAGTTTCATGGCTGCCAGATTACAACTTAATAAATAAATCGCACGCTTCAGATTTCAACAAGAGAAAAAAATTTTCTCTTAAGGGCGCTTCTTTCTTGTCTCTTTGCTAAACAACAGCATCCCATCAACTCTTGATCTTTTGTTGTTGTAAATAAAACAACAGAAGCAAAACAACAGCAAACAAAGAAAACTTCTATGCACAAGACAGTGAGACAGCAACAGAAACTAAACTGAAAACTCCAGCACTAAAACAAACTGCAAACTCCTGTTGACTGAATCATCTTTCAGGTACCATTTCATTCTATTCCACCTTCGCTATCTGACTAGAATTCTGTCCACCTCAAACTTTTTGAGTTAAGGTCAGCACCAACACTGGTCAGTGTTACAATCAAGAAAGAAACAAGTACATGTGCAAAAGACTGAATCCACATTCATACTGGAATGATTTCTTCAATTTCTTTTTTTCTCTTTTCAGTACCCAGTTTCATTAATTCTTGCAATGTTCATTTGGTGCTCTAAAAAAAAAATTCTGTTGGTAGAAGCAGAAATGCTATATATTTTCTTTTTTTCAAAAGTTAAAACAACAGCCAAAATGCATGAATATTTCTTCTTTTCAAAACCTTTTTTATTTGTACAGGCAACCAGTAAATAGTTAATCTCTGGGTTAATCCAAATACTCACTAGGCATATACAACAACTATGAAACAAAAAAAAGTTTACTCTCCATTACATTAAAACTTACTTGGAAGGCAATGCCGAGATTACGACCATAGCTGTAAGCCATGTCTGACAAGTCGTCATGACAACCCCCTAAGACAGCAACCTGTAACAAAGCACACAGTCTGCACATTGTCTCTTCACCGGCTTCAAGCTCAAAATGAAAAATAATTTAAAAAAAAAAAAAACGGTGTAAAAAATTCTTCAATCGTGAAGAATTAGAAAGTCAATACATACCGAAGACTAACAGAATTCATTTTGGAAAAACAAACAAACCACTTTTGTATAATCATCCCTTTCTTGCAAGCATAAGTTTGTTTGTTTGTTTTTTTTTTTTTTCTGTCCCACCTTGCTGGCATGGAAGTGGCACTGTACCCAAGCTGCTCATTCCAAACCTCGTCTACATCCACGGCCCTGCCCAACCTCTCAGAGCCGCAGCACCGCCAATTCACAGGAAGCAATCAAAGTCAAGTCATCATGAGGCAACCCATTTGAGGAGACACTGCACTGCTACTGAGTCACTTCAGTGGTGTTTAGTGGCGCCTGTTCTAATCAAACATACCCAGGACACCACCTACTGAGCCCCTTGCTGACGACAATAATTACTGATAACAATAATTACTGACTATAATAATTACTGATCCAACATGCCCAGGACACCACCTACTGAGCCCCCTACTGATGACAATAATTACTGACAATAATTACTGATGGGCAGGACACCACCTACTGATGACAATAATTACTTAGTCATGGTAGTGGTGTCAGCAAGCCTTCCTTCCTGAGAATGCCATCATATCTGTCCAACGCCAGCTACCAGTGACCCCCACAGAATCAAACCAAGGCCACAGAGGGGGAGAGACAATCAAAACTGAGGTCACCATGAGAGCAGGGCATGAAGGGCCACTGAATTTGATACTTTCTTTTTTTATGCAGATCAATGAGGATGGGGATGATGAAGATGATGCCATGGATTTCCATTACCATCTGCACTTACTCTCATACTAAATCCCAGCGTCAACCAGGCCCAAGATATACACACACCTGCAGTGTTTGGTCAGGTACTCTGAGCAACCCTCTCCGAGACGCATCCATTAAGTGGATGAAACTAACTGTGTGGTCCCAGTCTTCCCAGCTGGGACCGTAGCAAACACAGCTTTCAGTGGGAGCTGTTCGAAGCAAAAATCCCCCAAAATAAATGGCTCTGACTGGAATCAAACTCATGATCTCCCCGCCAGGAGTCTGCGGCGCTAACCACTTCACCACAATGGCTGGTAAGTAAAGGCATTCTCTTTTGTGAATAAAAGCACAATTCACTTCTCATGATGCTCCTTTTGGTAGGGTCCAGTGTCCTGTGATTCCCTAATCACCAAGAAGTCCCAGTGGTTAGTCTTTAAATCACACATAAAACTGAATTCACTGGCAACAACCTGAATCTTTTTTTTTTTCCTTTCTTTAACATCAACAAGTTTATAAACTCTTACCAGAATCTTTTTTTTCTTCTTTTACCATCAACAAATTTACAAACTTTTTCAAACCTGAGCCAGTTTTTCACACACTTTCAGCCCTTAGAAAGGATACAGCAATTTCTCCCAACTGTCCTAAACCATTCACAACCCTACCAACAACCCTGGTCCCAGTTATGCTCCTTTACAGAAATAGAAAAAAATTAAAACCTCAACTCTTAGCCTGATCACTAAGAAGTGGGAACTTTTCTATGCAAGGGGGAGGGTCTCTGTGAATGTTTGGAGTAGCACTTCCACATAAATACGACATGTGGAGCAAAAAACAAAACAAAACAAAAATCAATCATCTCTGACATTTCAAATGTGAAATGTAATCAACTCACA
>JADBJO010000661.1:35000-37500 GCA_016801955.1 Conus betulinus | reverse complement strand
TTCTTATGTCTGTACTAAATGAACTCTGCATTCTAATGTCTGAACTAAATGAACTCTGCATTCTAATGTCTGAACTAAATGAACTCTGCATTCTATTGTCTGAACTAAATGAACTCTGCATTCTAATGTCTGTGCGTGCACTCTGCAGTCCTGAAGTTTATACATAAACACTGACATCCTAATACTGGCACAGGCAGCACCCTGGAATCCTGAAGTCTATATATAAACACTGAAATCCTGATGCTGGTACAGGCAGCACTCTGGATGTTGTGGCAAAAAAAAAAATTACCTTCCTCTGTCCCCACACATAGTTGATGCTGTCTTGCCTCGTCTGGCATCGGAGGCGTCAATGACGTCATCATGTATCAAGGTGGCAGTGTGTAGCATTTCTGTGATCATGGCGATCCTCTGCTGAGACTGCAGCAACCTGGACACGTCATTGGCACCGAGATGCTTCAGCTTGGGCATTTGTTGTGGAAACGCATCAGAATCAGGTGTGCATCCATAATCATCAATGATGACCATCAACATCTCTAGGAAAGTGTGGATTGAGTTTTGTGGGTCCAGAGATGTCTCTCGGTGCCGACTGTCAAGCTTGGAGTCACTGAACAGCTCAACTCTGGCTGTCAACATTTTCTACTTATCTGGCAACCTTTCCCCTCCTCCAGCTTGAGGCTCAGGGATGTATTTTTGTGTCTCTGCCAGTGAGATTATGTGTTCAGCATAAAAACAACAACAACAACTATTGGACCAATTCTAATGAAACTTCTCAGTTCATACACACAAAGATTCTAAGATTTTAATCCTGTGACCCCTTTTGGGGCATGGAGGACTTGAAACAAATCAAACAAATGTAAATAAACAAATCAAGTGTCCAAAAATTTTCCCCTATAATTAATGCACTGAATATAAGTTTTAGACACACACACACACACACACACACACACACACACACACACACACACACACATTAAACACACACACACACACACACACACACACACACACACACACACAGCACACACACACATACAAACACACTTAAACACACACACACACACACACACACACACACACACACACACACACACACATACACACACTTAAACACACACACACACACACACACACACACACACACACACACACACACACACACACACACACACCCGCTCTGTCAGTGTGACACAGATACCTCTTGGTGCATTGAATATACAGGTGACATTATATGACTATGTTCTGGAGACAGAGGCCTTACTTCTCTTCAGCTCTTTGGTGAACATTGCAGGCCTTGGCCATCAGCATGACCACCATGGGACGAAAGGCCTTCCCTGTGCCGTCAAAGTAATAACGCACTATGGTCCCCAGATCTCCCTGATCTACACCAAGTTCCTGCAGACACAACCACAGCTCACGTCACTCCAGGACCGTCTGTTGATTGTACGTAGTTCAAACATTTCTCTCAAGTCTGAACTGAGAATACTTTGTTTCCTAAAAGATAGAAATTGTTCAAAACTTGTGTTTAGCTTAGTTGGTACAAATAAGACCTAAGATATTCCTGAAAACAAGCATAACTGTTTCATTACACACACAATACAAATGTAAACTGTCCACAAGCTCGCCTTCTTCTGACATGACAAATAACAAGTACAATGTTCAAATGTCAGTATTGCATTTTACAGCAATGTGTTGACATTTTTGTCATATACCTTCTCCGTGCCAAATTTCACTATTGCTTTTTGCAGTAACATGTTGACATTTTTGTCATTTACCTTCTCTGTGTCAAAATTCAAGCTGCTCCTAATGGCATTCTACGGTATTGTACTCTAATTTGTATTGCATAACTTTCTCTGCACTTCCCATGGCATTTGCTCTCTGGTGATGCATCACTTTATCCTGAAAGCTTCCCCTCTGAAACCTTCAAGCTCATCTGGCCAGGAGGAAAGACACCAGCATAGTAAAGTCACTCACATTTCTATTTTTCTCCTTCTTCTTCCTGTCTGCACGCGTTACTTGCAGACCTTTCTCCAAAATGTTGCACAAGAAATCTTTCCTAATGCTGTGGGTTCATCAACCTGCGTTATGCTCAAACAGCATGCTTGACCTCTGTTTGTCATTTTCTTTGAAAGACTAACATTCAGACCTCCTCTCAGGGTCTAGCGGGGAGGCAAAAATGAAAAATAGCACAAAAAAAAAAAAAAAAAAAAACATGCAGTGTGCAAGATTCAAAGCATGCCCCATGATTCTCTGGCTTCCTATCTGATTCTGAGTGCCGGTGAACCCCAAACGTAGAAAGACCACACAGACAAGGACATTTCAAACCAACCAGAAATAAGCCAGGATGCCTGCTGAAGAGACAACAGCATAAAAATACCTGGATTCAGAACACCCAGTCATAAAGTACCTGGATTCAGAACATCCACTCATAAAGTACCTGGATTAAGAACATCCAGTCACAACAGATGATCTCAGACATGATTGTCCATGACACTGTATCTGA
>JADBJO010000661.1:0-30000 GCA_016801955.1 Conus betulinus | reverse complement strand
AGAGAGAGAGAGAGAGAGAGAGAGAGAGAGAGAGAGAGAGAGAGAGAGAGTGAGAGAGAGAGAGAGAAACCATATCTAAATCTTCGCATGCTTACAATCTTTGAAGCCTCATCTAGCCACAATCAATGAGGAATCTTTGAAGCCTCATCTAGCCACAATCAATGAGGAATCTTTGAAGCCTCATCTAGCCACAATCAAAGAGGTATCTTTGAAGCCTCATCTAGCCACAATCAAAGAGGTATCTTTGAAGCCTCATCTAGCCACAATCAATGAGGAATCTTTGAAGTCTCATCTAGCCATATTCATGAGGAATCTTTGAAGTCTCATCTAGCCATATTCATGAGGAATCTTTGAAGCCTCATCTAGCCATATTCATGAGGAATCTTTGAAGCCTCATCTAGCCATCTTCAATGAGGAATCTTTGCAACAGAATTCTGGACTGGTACAGTATGCCCAAGATAATCAGATCATGTGACCAGACATCCAACTGGTCATGTTCAAAACCAAAAGGGAACTAAAAACTGCAACTGTTCTTCAAGAGCTATGACACAGAATAAAAATCAAACAAAAAGCAGTAGATGCCCTTCCCTAGTGTACTGATAATTTCACTAGTGTGCTGATTATTTCACTAGTGTGCTGATCATAATTTCACCTTGAAGAATGCTGTCAAACCCCACCAGCACTGTCAAAGTCAGACAATTGTATTCTGTCCATAAACTTGGTACAACATCAAAGTTTACTATCGTGAAATAGACAATTGTATTCTGTCCATAAATTAGGTACAGCATCAAAGTTTACTATCGTGAAATAGAGGATTGTTTTCTGTCCATAAATTAGGTACAACATCAAAGTGTACTATCGTGAAATAGTCGCTGGAATGCAGGGAAAAATAAATCCTGATATGGCAGAACTCCTGAAAAATTATTACCTCAGGTGACAAATAAGGCGTTACAAGATCAGGACAATTTAAATTTGTGTGATGACTGTGATCGATGACAATTTAAATTTGTGTGATGACTGTGATCGATGACTATTTAAATTTGTGTGATGACTGTGATTGATGATAATTTAATTTGTGTGCTGATGGTGATCAATGACCATTGAAATTTGTGTAATGACTGTGATCGATGACAATTTAAATTTGTGTGATGACGGTGATCGATGACAATTTAATTTTGTGTGATGACTGTGATCCATGACAATTTAAATTTGTGTGATAATGGTGATCAATGACAATTTCAAACCAATACCATCTGGCTGTGTGTTTTGCTTCCACGAGACCACATGTGATATAATGGACCACTTGTGATATAATGCACCACATGTAATATAATGGTACACCACATGTGATATAATGGTAGACCACAATTGATATAATAGTAGACCACATGTGATATAAAGGTAGACCACATGTGTGATATAACGGTAGACCACATGTGGCATAATAGACCACATGTGATATAATGGTACACCACAAGTGATATAATGGACCGCATGTGATACAATGGTAGACCACAGTCGATATAACAGACCACATGTGATATAATGGTAGACCACATGTGATATAATAGACCACATGTGATATAATAGACCACGTGTGATATAATGGTAGACCACATGTGATATAATAGTAGACCACATGTGATATAATGGTAGACCACATGTGATATAATGGACCACATGTTGATATAACAGACCACATCTGATATAATAGACCACATGTGATATAATGGTAGACCACATGTGATATAATAGACCACCTGTGATATAATGGACCACATGTGATATAGTGCTAGACCACGTCTGATAGAACAGACCACATGTGATATAACAGACCACATGTGATATAATAGACCACATGTGATATAATGGTAGACCACATATGATATAATACACCACATGTGTGATATAATAGACCACGTGTGATATAATGGACCACATGTGATATAATGGTAGACCACATGTGACATAATTGTATACCACATGTGATATAATGGACCACATATAACAGACCACATGTAATATAATGGTAGACCACATGTAATATAATGGTAGACCACATGTGTGAAATAATGGTAGACCACATGTGACATAATAGACGGCATGTGATATAATAGGCATGTGACATAATGATAGACCACATGATATAATGGTAGACCACATGTGATATAATGGTAGACCACATGTGACATATAATAGACCACATATGATATATAATAGACCACATGTGATATAACGGTAGACAGCATGTGATATAACAGACCACATCTGATATAACGGTAGACCACATGTGATATAATAGACCACATGTGATATAACGGTAGACCACATGTGATAGAACAGACCACATGTGATATATAATAGACCACATGTGATATAATGGTGGATCAGATGTGATATATTGGTCAAATCTTTTCCCCCTTCATTTCTAACATTTTAGACAAGAGCAACAGCTGAGTGGTCACAACAAAAACCACCAGGGCTCCTTCAATCATGCATTCAGGTGCATAATGCACACAATGACATCTACAGAATCCTATCGGAACGTTTGTACGGAACTACATAAGAATATCAACACCGTAAAATTCTTGCACAGGTCGAACCATAAAAACTCTACACAATAATGACGTGACATCAGTTAGTTTTTCACAGACTAGTGTGCCCATATTAGCTAAGAACTCTAAACCTGTTTGTGTTTGTTTGTTGAATAGCTTTAATAATGCTTGGTGACTGTGTCACAAAGAGTTTTTCAATCATCTTGCTCTCTCTCTCTCTCAATTCTGGAACGTTTTTTTTTTTCATTTTAACGAAATTGGAAATGAAATGAGGCAGGGAACAGTAAACACATAAACAGTAAACAAGTGGGGTAGTCTTTGCTCCCATAAGGAAACCTAACACAGAGTAACTTTTTATTCAAGACTGGCACAGCCTTTTAAACTTGAATAAAGTCAGACAAATACAAAGACAAACAATCTAATAGTGGGTGAAAACAAGCGCAGGCCAACAACTAAAAACTGTCTTCATAGTAATGACTTGGCAAAACTTTGAACTTAAGGAGGAGGGGGGGGGGGGGGGGGGGGGGGGGGGGGGCGCAGGAAAAACTCTTCACTGGCTGCATAAGGGATTGCGATGGTTCCCTTATGCAGCCAGTGAAGAGTTTTCATATTTTCTAAATTTCATGTTCCCAGTTTTTACATCCTCAACCTCCTGCCCCCCCCCCCCCCCCCCCCCCCCGCTCCGCCCTCCTTAAGTTCAAAGTTTTGCCAAGTCATTACTATGAAGACAGTTTAGTTGTTGGCCTGCGCTTGTTTTCACCCACTATTAGATTGTTTGTCTTTGTATTTGTCTGACTTTATTCAAGTTTAAAAGGCTGTGCCAGTCTTGAATAAAAGTTACTCTGTGTTAGGTTTCCTTATGGGAGCAAGACTACCCCCACTTGTTTACTGTTTTTCATTTTAATTTGACAACAGCGATCATTAAAGTGTCAAGATGTAAACAACTCATAGATACTGTCTGTGGTAGATTTACTCAAAGAAGAATCTACCGACTTTCACTTTGTCAGATTTCCCTGCCTTGGAACAATTATGTGAATTTGAATCTTGTCTTTTTTTTTCTTTAGAGCCCAGCTAACCAAGCAAGGCACACTGGGGGCTGATTGAGATCCAGTTATCCAAGCAAGGCACAATGGTGGCTGATTGAGATCCAGTTAACCAAGCAAGCCACAGTGGTGGCTGATTGAGATCCAGTTAACCAAGCAAGCCACAGTGGTGGCTGATTGAGATCCAGTTAACCAAGCAAGGCACACTGGTGGCTGACTGAGATCCAGTTAACCGAGCAAGGCACACTGGTGGTTGATTGAGATCCAGTTAACCAACCAAGGCACACTAGTGGCTGACTGAGATCCAGTTAACCAAGCAAGGCACACTGGTGATGGAGATCCAGTTAACCAAGCAAAGAACACTGGTGATTGATAGAGATTTAGTTAACCAAGGCACACTGTGATGGAGATCCAGTTAACCAAGCAAAGGACACTGGTGATTGATTGAGACCCAGTTAACCAAGCAAGGCACACTGGTGACTGAGATCCAGTTAACCAAGCAAGACACACTGGTGACTGAGATCCAGTTACCAAGCAAGACACACACTGGTGATGGAGATCCAGTTAACCAAGCAAAGGACACTGGTGATTGATTGAGACCCAGTCAAACAAGCAAGACACACTGGTGACTGAGATCCAGTTAACCAAGCAAGACACACTGGTCACTGATTGAGATCCAGTTAACCAAGTAAGGCACACCGGTGACTGACTGAGATCCAGTTAACCAAGCAAGGCACACCAGTGACTGATTGAGATCCAGTTAACCAAGCAAGGCACACTGGTGACTGATTGAGATCTAGTCCTAGGCTATGAAAGACAGCTAAACTCCAAGTCAAAACATAAATAGTGCGCAACATGAAACTAAGGGCTTCTGCTATGCACAAAGGGCAACATGAACCAGCGGTATCATATTCTTCTTGGAACAGTTTATTTTTTCTTGATAAAACAACAGCTTCAGTAGTTCGCAAACAAATGAGCGGCCTTAATATGAGAGACGAATTCAAAGAAAATGTGCAAAATACACAAAGAAAGAAACAAAGAAAACCAAATTTGTATGAAGCTTATGTTTGAAATGTCACACCTTCACCCAATCCTAACCAGCACGTAAGTTCACGCAGAGCATCCTGCTAGCTCTCTTACCCCACTGTCCTCTGGACCAAAGCAGCTGACAAGGTAGAAACACTGGGAGTCTCCTGCCTATGAGTAACTGTTTGTTAACAACTGTTGAGTATCCAACGCTGGCTGGTAAGCACTGAGTACATGTCTGCAGCACAGTGTATAGTCCACTTCTCATGGAGGCCATCACAGCTGAAGGTCAAGTCTCAAGATCTTTAAAAGAGGCTCAGAATGATACATACTTCGATGACTACACAAAAGAAAAAAAAAATGACACTTAACAACTTTTGTTCAAAACAGTGACCAGAAGTCTTACACTAAATTGAGACTGCAACGTTAGGCTTTGAAAATAAGGTTTGCCCATCTGATTTCATTTCTCGTTTGTATTCAAAGAACACAAACATGCACACAACGTAATTTTAAGTGTATACAACTTAACTGACTCATTCATTAATACACACCAACATCACGTCAAATTTATAATCATGCATTTTTATGATTGAGACTTGCTTAGAAAGATTCATTTTCTATATGCCCCCCCCCCCCCCCCCCCCCCCTTTTCCCTCACCCCCTCCATTCTTTGAGTGTTGGGAAATTCTAGAACTTTTGTTTTGTATTGTTTTGTTTATTTAAATCCAGCTTTGCTGACCAATCTAGCTATGGGTAATTCTACAACAGAACTGTGTCCCTTTTCAAAATTCTGAGCACAGCTGGACTTTTCCATCCCTTTTAATACTCATACTGGAAACCTGAAACATTCAAAACAAATGGCATACACACACACACACACACACACACACACACACACACACACACACACACACACACACACACACACACCAGATGTTTCCATGAAGCTGACCACAACAGTCTGTGATGGCTTAGATAAAGGCCTGGCCACTTACTAGCAAATGGCAGGCGGTGACTCTGTGCCACCACAGTGGCTGTTGTGTTCATTACCTGCCCACTCACCTGACCTTCTCTGACAGAAAGCATGTCCATTTTTACCATCAAAGACCCATGGATAACATCTATGCTTCCAGCTGATGTATCAAGAGCCTTTATTCTCTCAGAAATATACTTCAGAGTTGAAAAAAAAAAGGAAAAAAAAAATCCTGCAGCCACCATGGCAAAGTGGTTAGTGTTGCAGACTTCCAGCTGGGAGATCAAGGGTTTGATTCCGAACAGAGCCTTTTTTTTTTTTTTCTGCTCAGAGTTGAGTCTGCTAACGGGCTCAACTGGGAAGACAGGGACTTCACAGTCGAGCTTCATCCACTGAATGGCTACATCTCTGTGAGTGTTGCCCAAATTTCCTAACCAACACTGCAGGTGTCTGTATCTCTCAGACCTGGATGACACCAGGACGTATTAGGAAAGGGACCATAGAGTACAGCCTTGTCAAATCGGAATGGAAATCCGTAGCATCATGTCCATCAGCCTCACCTATCTGCATTAAAAAAAAAAAATGCCTCGTTCTACTGTCTTCCATGTCCTGCTTTCATAGTGACCTCAGTTTGGATTTCTTCTATGTCCCTGGTGAGGTTCTGTCAGCTCACCGCTTACAACAAGGACTGTCACTGAATGGATGTGATGGTGTCGTCCAGGGGGAGAGCTCACTTACCCTGGCTCCTCTACCAAGCGATTAATGTCATCAGAAGGGGGCTCAGTGGGTGGTGTCCGACATGTGTTGGATCGGAACAGGAGCCCACAGAACACCCTCTACCTGACTCCACAGCATGCCTAAGAAAATTATTTTGAGGGCCGGATTATCTCAGTTGGTAGAGCGCCAGACTCGTGATCCTGGGGTTGGGGTTTTGAATCTCCGACGGACCGTTTCAGTACAGGGGAATTTTTCCCTTGGAGTTAACATTGGTTCTGACTCCATTTCCATACAGTCCTTCGAATGAGACTATAAACCGGAGGTTCAGTGTGTGAAAGCATGCATAACATCTTGCACACACGTAAAATCCCATCACCAACTTTCGGAAGAGAAGGCCAGTTTGGGCCGTTAATATGGAGGACACATTACACATAGCATGCACCCAGCATGAGAAATGAAAAAAAAAATGAAGGAAGTAAGGATACTGAGTGAACGATACTGGACAATATTGTCTTGATGACACAGGAAACGACTGAATGAAGCGCCAGCTGGCAGCTCTTCAGTCGGCACTAACCAGGTAGGCAGCCCATAGTGCAGACGAGTGTGGATTGTAATCAGTGCTAGAGCTTGGTCTCTTGCCGAGAATAGGCGCTATAAAAGTATTCATTATTAGTATCATTATTATGTAGTGTCTCCTCTGCCCTCATGCCGACCTGACTGCCCCTGTGGAGTGCTGCCTGGGCTGTGGCAGGGCAAGACAGGCTGAGACTGTGGACACCAGGTTGGAATCAGCAGTGTGGATGCAATGCCATTCAAGCAGCATGGATAATAAGATAGCAACAACAACAACAACAACAACAATAAATAAATATATATAAATAAATGATGATAACAGTAATGACCAAGTTGATAAAATAAATACCTGAAATGAAAATTCTTTTACAAGGATTCTGGCTTACTTCAGTTACAGGCCTGTATAACTTGAACTGCATGCAGTTTTGCTCTGGAGTAAATAGTCTTCCCATGAGGATTTTCCTCTCTGGGAAGACAGAAACTATCCAACATTTCTCCCTTCTCCATCTCTCTTTTTTTCTCTCAACAGTCTTTCTTTCTCTCACTAGTCTCTCTTTCTTTCTTTCTTTCAGCAGTCTCTCTCTTTCTTTCTTTCAGCAGTCTCTCTTTCTTTCTCTGAACAGTCTCTCTCTCTTTCTCTCACCAGTCTCTCTTTCTTTTCTCTCAACAGTCTCTCTTTCTTTCTCTCAACAGTCTCTCTTTCTTTCTCTCAGCAGTCTCTCTTTCTGCACCCATCTCAATCTGGGTATCTCTTTCGGTTTCTACTTCATATTATTCAGACGCCTTTCCATCTACATCATATCGACAGAACCTACCAACAGACACCTTCTCTACCTTCTGTCACTTCTGATGGGAAAATCCATTGATAGGTACCTTTCCACATTCATCATACTGACAGGAGAACCTACTGATAGGCATCTCTTTCCCTCTTCATCATACTGACAGGAGATCCTACTGATAGGCACCTTTCCATCTGCATCATACTGACAGGAAAACCTACTGTAAGCACCTTTCCACCTTCATCATACTGATGGCAGAACCTACTGATAGGCACCTTTCCCTCTTCATCATACAGACACGAGAACCTACTGATAGGCACCTTTCCACCTTCATCATACTGACAGGATAACCTACTGACAGGCACCTTTCCACCTTCATCATACTGACAGGATAACCTACTGACAGGCACCTTTCCACCTTCATCATACAGGCACGAGAACCTACTGATAGGCACCTTTCCACCTTCATCTTACTGACAGGAGAACCTTCTGATATGCACCTTTCCATCTCCATCAAACTGATGGCAGAACCTACTGATAGGCACCTTTCCATCTCCATCATACTGACCGGAGAACCTACTGATAGGCACCTTTCCACCTTCATCATACTGACAGGAGAACCTACTGATAGGCACCTTTCCACCTTCATCATACTGACAGGGAGAACTACTGACAGGCACCTTTCCATCTTCATCATACTGACAGGATAACCTAGTGACAGGCACCTTTCCCACCTTCATCGTAATGACAGGATAACCTACTGATAGACACCTTTCCATCTGCATCATACAGACACGAGAACCTACTGATAGGCACCTTTCCCACCTTCATCATACTGACAGGAAAACCTACTGATAGGCACCTTTCCATCTCCACCATACTGACAGGAGAACCTACTGATAGGCACCTTTCCACCTTCATCATACAGGCAGGAGAACCTACTGATAGGCACCTTTCCATCTTCATCATACTGACAGGAGATCCTACTGATAGGCACCTTTCCACCTTCATCTTATTGACAGGAGAACCTACTGATAGGCACCTTTCCATCTCCATCATACTGACAGGAGAACTTACTGATAGGCACCCTTTCCACCTTCATCTTATTGACAGGAGAACCTATGAACAGGCACCTTTCCATCTTCTTTATACTGACAGGAGAACCTACTGTTGGCATCTTTCCACCTTCATCATACAGACACGTGAACCTACTGACAGGCACCTTTCCACCTTCATCTTACTGACAGGAGAACCTTTTGATAGGCACCTTTCCATCTCCATCATACTGATGGTAGAACCTACTGATAGGCACCTTTCCATCTCCATCATACTGACAGGAGAACCTACTGATAGGCACCTTTCCACCTTCATCATACTGACAGGAGAACCTACTGATAGGCACCTTTCCACCTTCATCATACTGACAGGAGAACCTACTGATAGGCACCTTTCCTCCTTCATCATACTGACAGAACCTACTGATAGGCACCTTTCCATCTTCATCACACAGACACGAGAACCTACTGATAGGCACCTTTCCACCTTCATCATACTGACAGAACCTACTGATAGGCACCTTTCCACCTTCATCATACTGACAGGAGAACCTACTGATAAGCACCTTTCAACCTTCGTCATACAGGCAGGAGAACCTACTGATAGGCACCTTATAGCCCACTGTCATTCCGATTGGAACATTTATTGACAGGTGCCTCTATACCTTCATCATACTGACAGAACCTACATATGGGCACCTTGTCACCTACTGACAGAACCTATTTACGGGCACCTTGTCACCTACTGACAGAACCTACTTATGGTCACCTTGTCACCTACTGTCATTCTGATGGGAAAAAATTTACTGACAGGTGCCTTTACACCTTCATCATACTGACAGAACCTACTTATGGGCACCTTGTCACCCACGGACAGAACCTACTTATGGGCACCTTGTCACCTACTGCCATTCTGATGGGAAAAATCTACTGATAATGACAGAGGCCTTTCCATCAACTGTCATCGATGTTACGCCGACATGAGAACTGACAGTCACCTCTCTTAGTATGTCATCTCTGACATGCTAAAAGGCAAGTATATATAGACAGGTGCTCTTCAGCCTTCAATTATTTTGGTTGTGCTGATGAAGAACCTGCTGACAACCACCTCTCTGTAGAGTTGTATGTGTACATTCACACAACATCTATGAACACAGCTTGTGCATTCAAAATATTTAATAAATCAAACTAAGTTGAAAAAATGTACAGAGCTAAAAACATGTTGATCGTCTGTGGGCTTCGGTGGTCGTTGTTATGTTTCCTAAGGCAATGTCCAGAACTTCGGTGGTCGTTATTAATATTATGTTTCCTAAGGCAATGTCCAGAACGAAGCTTGATTTACATGTCTATTGACACCAATCAGGGCTAACTTACGTAGACATTACACTTCCCACCCTCTGTCAACATCATATCTGTCATTCCGTGTGTAGTTAGGAGATGCTATTTATGTTTATGATTATGCTGATTAACTAGAGAACCAGCTGATTAGATTTTTTTTTTTTTTTTTTTTTTTTTGCTTTTGTCTCAATTTAGCTGACTGGCAGCCTACAAAATTCAATGACTTTTCTTCAAAACACTCAAATACATAATGGGACCCCTGCTTAACTTGGGTTTCGCTAGGCTGTAGGAGACACAAATCTACCTATTTTTTACATTCAAAGTAAAAATGACTGCAGGTGAAAATCAAAACATTTTAACAAAAAATGTTAAAAAGAAAATATGTGCCCAATCTTCAAATTTTACACTTGCTGCATTTCTCTCTGATTTGCAAACTGATCATATGTATACATTCATTGCCATTTACCAGTATCATGGAGTGAGAGAGAGAGAGAGAGAGAGAGAGAGAGAGAGAGAGAGAGAGAGAGAGAGAGAGCGAGAGAGAGAGAGAGGCTGAGAGCGAGAGACAGAGAGAGATGTCCTGGTTATATGACCCCCTTTGAACCCCTCAGGCCTCTCTCTCGATCTCATTGCCTGGCGCCCAACGGTGCGATTTTTTGCTTTTTTTTTTTCCCCGTTAATGTTGCACCAGTCTGTGAGATCGGCTCTACATGCGGCAATTCAACTTGGATTTTACTGTTGAATACGGCACGGACAGCTAAGGAAAAGACCAACTTCATCGTAAGTGTTAGGTTTTAGTGAAGACAGGAACGGTTGCGAAACGCCATGCGGATGCGGTCACACAGTACTGTCCGACAAGGTCGCGCAACCCATTCCAGCTAACCCTCTTACCGGCTGTCCTGTGGACCCGTGCAGTCGATGAAGAAGAAACAGCTGGGGCCTCCTATCTATGTGTAACAGTTTGTCAAGAACTGTTGAATGTCCAAGACTGGATCTGGAGCAGCGAGTGCATGACTGCAGTACAGTGTGTAGTCTGCTTCTCGTGGCGGCCATGACACCGGAAGGTCATATTTCAAGGTCGTTAAAAATGAATACATTCTACAATGACTACCATTATAAAATGGCATGGATCGAAGTACCAGACCGACGGCGTCGAAAAGTTTTATTGAGATCACGTGTTGTAGATTTGGTTCATGTTCATGATTGACATAATTATGAGTGCATGAAAAGGGCTTAAAAGCATTTTTTTTTTACGGGGAAAACACTGCACGAATAATTAAGCTAATGGCACCCACGTTATACAACTGTAAGATTGCAAGTTCTGTAAAAGTGAGCTTGTCACATGCATGAATGAATGAATGAATGACTTAAACAATAAACAGATTGATTCGTTATGTATGAATGAGCATTTATTATTAAGCTTCTTACTCTAGTTATTCACCAGATGAATAAGAAATAAGCTTAGTATTTAAACCCGGTTCTCTGACATCCCTCTTCTCCCCTCCCCCCTTAATTCTCTATTCCACATCCCTCTTTTCTTTCGTCCTCTCTTTTGTCCCAACTCTAGATAGTAACAGTTCTTCTTCCCCACCCTACCACCCCCACTCCCCATTTTGTTTCTCTGTATTTCTCTGTCTGTTTCTATTCTTGTGTCTCTGTGTGCCTCTGCTTCTGCCCCTGTTTCTTTGTTTCTGTCTCTGCTGTCTGTCTTTCTCTGTCTGTCTCTCTGTCTCTAGCTCTCTCTGTCTCTGTCTGCCTGCCCTGTCTGTCTGTCTGTCTGTCTGTCTGTCTGTAGTCTGTCGTGTATGTCTGTATCTCTCTCTCTCTTTCTCTCCTCTCTCGCTCTCTCCTCTCTCTCTCTCTCTCTCTCTCTCTCTCTCTTATCCATCCCCCATCTCATTAATACTTTTATGAATAGTTTGCTTATCACTGTAGAATTTGATTACCGTGTTGCTATGTTGAATTGTCAGAATGAATGATATGTGTTGAAATAATGTGTGCATGACAAGGACAGATTGTAAGACTAGGCTTTGGCCTAAAATCTTCGTCCTTGTGTATTAAAGATCAATCAATCAATCTCTCTCTCTCTCTCTCTCTCTCTCCTCTCTCTCTCCTCTCTCTCTCTCTCTCTCTCTCTCTCTCTCTCTCTCTCTCTCTTTTACCATCCCCCATCTCATTAATACTTTTATGAATAGTTTGCTTATCGCTGTAGAATTCGATTACCATGTTGCTATGTTGAATTGTCAGAATGAATGATATGTGTTGAAATAATGTATGCATGACAAGGACAGATTGTAAGACTAGGCTTTGGCCTAAAATCTTTGTCCTTGTGTATTAAAGATCAATCAATCAATCAAACAATCAAACAATCTCTCTCTCTCTCTCTCTCTCTCTCTCTCTCTCTCTCTCTCTCTCTCTCTCTCTCTCTCTCTCTCTCTCTACGTCAGCTATGTCAACAGTATTGTGCTTAAACTTTTCTTCAATGCACACATAATGTCACGTATCAATCACGTTTCAACACTAGTGTGGGACGGGAGTAGTGATATCCACAAAAAAGGCTGAATTATCTCCATAGACGTGCAGCAAAACTACTTCGTCCAGCTGTATCTCTAACAACAGACGAAAAACTAAAAGCGCTGAACATAATACCTCTGAGTAAGCAATTGGAATTCAACAAGGCATCATTTATGTTATAGTCTCGACAGATACTATGCCATGTTATAACAATACCCCTTTTACAAAGATCGAACAGCTTTTTCTGGCACGATGAAATTCCTCTCTTCACTACCCACGCATTGATCTATACAAAACAATTAGCTTAGTTTACTGTGGACCATATGTCTAAAAGCCACTTCCACCGAATCTACAAAATACGAATAATTTAAAAGATTTTCAAGAAACATTTGCATAAACATCTTATGCCTCAGTCAGTAAATATTTGATTAAAATGATTAGCGCCTATACGCAAAGTCTTCTGTGAACCATACTTTGAGTACATAGTCAAAACAATATAACCTACTCCATTAAAATCGCTCACCCCACTCCCCTCTGTCCTACCATCCCTTTTCCCCCCCCCCCCCCCCCCCCCCCCCCCCCCCTCTAACCTTCCCTCTTCCACCCCCTCCTCTGACCTCTCTCTCTCTCTCTCTCTCTCTATCTCTCTCTCTCTCTCTCTCTCTCTCGGCTCTCTCTTTGTTTGTTTTGTTTGTTTATTTGTAAGTTTCCTTCTGTTTCCCCCCCCCCCCCCCCCCCCCCCCCCCCCATGTTATTATTACCTTTATGAATAGTTTGATTGTCATTGTAGAATTAGATTACAGTGTTGCTATGTTGAATTGTGAGTATGAATGATGTGTGTGAAATAACGCATAAATGAAAAGGACAGATTGTAAGACTAGGCTTTGGCCTAAAATCTTCATCCTTGCTTATTAAAGATCAATCAATCAATCAATCAATCAAATCAGTCAATCAATCTCTCTCACTCTCCTAAATTGATTATTAATGTTTATACATCCTCTTTCCATGCATTACACGCTACGTACGTTGTCGTCATCGTCGTCATCATAGTAGTTGTGGAAGTAGTAGTGTGTTATGCTTCTAGTATGTTCTTTCTTCAGTACAAATGTGACTCACCACTTTTAAAACTTGTTCTTTATATTGTGTATCAGTTTTCTATATTGATATCCTTAGTCCCAGGGGGGACAAGGGCTAGATGATAAAAAAGAATGTTCTTCCTTACCTTGGAATATCCACGCTGTTGGTTCGGAGGATGAGGAATTTGCACAGGCCCTCGATGCCAGGCGCCTGAAACTCAGCCTGCCACGAGCTAACGAGACTGAAGATTGGGAGAAACTGGATGCAAAAAATCGTCCAAAGAATCGATGCACTGATAGGGAAAAGCACCCTGGAACACAAACAAGCCACATATGGGACATTGTGTATGTCACATTGTAGAGACGGCCTATGGAGCAAAACTACCCAAAGAGAAAAAACACCTCCAAAGAATTCCAGACGCCAAGAAGAGATGGACAAGATCAGGGTCCAAAGAAAAACCTCAAGAAGCAAATGAAGACCGCACTGCCATCTGAAAAACAAGGCTTGGAAAAACTCTGGGAAGACCTGAAAGCAAAACACAGTGCCCTCAGCAAAGCGGAATTTGCGAGGAAGAGAAAGAGCAAAAAGAAGAAGACACAAGAGTGCTTCTTCAGAGACCCCTTCCAGTTTGCCAGAACTCTATTTGAGCAGACAAAATCTGGAACCCTAAGTGTGGACAAAGGAGTTCTTGAGCAGCATCTGAGGAAAACATATACTCTGACTCACAGAGCAAAGCACCACTCGACATTCAAGGTCTGGTGTGTGGCCAACCAAACCTGAGGAACAGTTTCAATGATAAGCCTCCAACGTTGGCGGGAACCAAGAAGGTGGTCGACAAAGCCAGAGCCAAATCATCACCAGGGCCAAACGGAGTACCTTACCAGCTGTGCAAGAAATGTCCAAGGTGGCTGGAGTGGCTTCACAGGCTGCTGCGATCAGCTTGGAGAAAACCAGAGATCAGCGGCCAGTGGATGACGGCAGATGGAGTGTACATCCCCAAAAAGCAAAACTCAAGTAACATCAGCCAGTTCAGGCCAATATCACTACTGAACGTCGAAGGGAAAATCTTCTTCTCTGCCATGGCAGCAAGGCTGACCAGGTACCTCATGGACAACAACTACTTGGATGTGTCAGTCCAGAAGGTGGCATCCCAGGCGTGGCTGGTTGTGTAGAACACGCCACAATGATCTGGGACGCAATCCAAAGAGCAAAAACAGAGAAGAGAGACCTGGACGTAGTGTGGCTTGATCTGGCAAACGCGTATGGATCTGTACCCCCATGAGATGATACAGTTGGCTCTTGAGATGTACCATGTGCCAAAGAACATCCGCGACATGCTCAAGAAGTACTTCAATGGCTTCTAAATGCGCTTCTCTACCAAGGAGTACACAACAGATTGGATCAACTTGGAAATGGGCATTGCAATGGGCTGTGCAATTTCCCCAATACTGTTCGTGTTGGCAAGGGAAGTCATCTTGAAAGCAGCAACAAGCAACGCAAGACAAACAGACCTTGGTGATGGATACAAGATGCCTCCTCTCAAGGCCTTCATGGATGACACTACAACCAAACAGATGTCGGAAGAAGGCTTGGAGACCATTGACCAGTGTGGGCTCCCTGGCAAATACAAGGTCTGGTGTCTGCAGTTCATGCTGATACCAAAGCTCCTATGGCCTCTGATGATATACGACATCTGCACCAGCATAGTGGAGGCAATGGAATCCAAAATCAACAAGTTCACAAGGAAATGGCTTGGTGTCCCACCCTGTCTGACTGACATAGCGCTGTACTGTCGCCAAGCAAAGCTGAAACTACCACTGAAATCCATCCTGGAGGAATACAAAGCAGGGAAGATCAGACTTCAAAGCATGCTGGAGGACTCAGGAGACAAGGTGGTAGAAGCAATCAAGCCCCAGCTGAAGACAGGCAGAAAATGGAAAGTTCAAGAGGCGATGGATTCTGCAAAAGAAAGTCTCAAGATCAGAGAAATAACAGCAACAGACAAGGACTAGACAAGGACTGACCAAAACTGAATGGTGGTCAAGGCCAAAGGAAAAGCCCAAAGAGACATGATGATTCAGTAGACGAGAAAAGAAGAAGACAAAAAAAAGACTCCTAAAAGCAGTCCAGCAGAGCCAGCAAGGGCAATGGACAACGTGGGAGAATGCACTCCAAAGAAGTCTAGGACTGTGGCTCAAATACGAATAAACACACCTTCTCTCTCTCTCTCTCTCTCTCTCTCTCTCTCTCTCTCTCTCTCTCTCTCTCTCTCCTCTCTCTCTCTCTCTCTCTCTCTCTCTCTCTCTGAGTGTATAGATATCTGTTCTCTCATTCCGTATTATTATAACTTTTCTTTGATTACAGAACTACAGATTATGCACCCTTGGCTCCCCTCATTATAAAAATACAGATGATGAACCTCTGGCTCCCCTCATGATAGAAATACAGAAGGTGCATTTCTGGCCCCCCCCCCTTCATTACAGAAATACAGATGTGCACCTCTAACTCCAACTCATTACAGAAATACGGATGGTACACCTCTGCCCCCCCCCCCCCCCCCCCCCCCCCCCCCGCCGCCCTCATTACAGAAATACAGATGGTGCACCTCTGGCTCCCCTCATTACAGAAATACAGATGACCTATGCACCTCTGGCTCCCCTCATTACAGAAATACAGATGATGCACCTCTGGCTCCCCTCATTACAGAAATACAGATGATGCACCTCTGGTCCCCCCCCCCCCCCCCCCCCCCCCCCCCCCTCATTATAGAAATACAGATGATGCACCTCTGGTCCCCCTCATTACAGAAATATAGATGGTGCACCTCTGGCTCCCCTCATTACAGAAATACAGATGGTGACTCTGGCTCCCCTCATTACAGAAATACAGATGGTGCACCTCTGGCTCCCCTCATTACAGAAATATAGATGGTGCATCTCTTTCAAATAGCTCACAAAAGCACAACACACGTATACAAAAGAAAGAAAACGTATCAAAAGGAAAGTGCTCTGCAGAATTATTTCTGCAGTCGAAATAACCTAGCTGAATGCGTTACAAACAAAACATAGGTCAATACTTACTCGGTGTGTGTGTGTGTGTGTGTGTGTGTGTGTGTGTGTGTGTGTGTGGTGTGTGAGAGAGAGAGAGAGAGAGAGGAGAGAGAGAGAGAAGAGAGAGAGAGAGAGAGAGAGAGAGAGAGAGAGAGAGAGAGAGAGAGAGAGAGAGAGAGAGAGAGAGATCTACATGTAAAATGTTATAGGGGGAAATAAGAAAGTAAAAAATGTCGAAAGCTAAAGAGAAAAAAAAAAGTGAAAGGGGAAGAAGAAGACAATAATAGAAAGAAAAAGCAGTTTAAGCAAGCAAGCAAGCAAGCAAGCAAGAAAGAAAGAAAAATGAAAGGAAAGAAAGACAAAGGAACTAGTTACATTACTATCCATCCACCATCACTACCCCCCCCCCCCACCCCCATTCCATTTTCAACCCCCTATTCACAAAAATTACACGAGCTGTACGTTGGCACACACACACACACACACACACACACACACACACACACACACACACACACACACACACACACACACACAGGCCACTCGTTTTACGCCCATTCTTATCTTTTAAAAGGTGAAGAAGCTCTGTGGTGCATTCCATGTCATGTTCCACTCACAGTGAAACATGTTCTTTCAGGTTGTTGGGACTTGCACGATGTGAGACATAAACACTTTACAGCAGACTCCATGAAAACCCTGCTCAGAGATGTCCCACCTGACGTGATCTTTGAGTTTCTAAAAGAAATTTACATTTTTTCCTCCGATTTAAGATTTTAAGTTTCTGGTGCGTTTTTAAAAGGTGTATTTCAAAGAAACGCGTGAATGGTGTCTTTCTTTTCTTTCTTTTTTTTTCATTTTTGTTTTTGTTTTTGATGACTTGTGAGCTGGTTTTTAATGTGGTGACAGCCCTGTAATGGCCCTTTGCTGTCGGCGGGCTATAGACAACATTACCTTACCTTACCTTACACACACACACACACACACACACACACACACACACACACACACACACACACACACACCTATGCACGCACGCACGCACGCACGCACACACACACACACACACACACGCCGCATGAGTACGTGAGAGAGAGAGAGAGAGAGAGAGAGAGAGAGAGAGAGAGAGAGAGAGAGAGAGAGAGAGAGAGAGAGAGAGAGAGAGAGAGAGATGGGATGTCCTGGTGAGTGAAACATGGACGAATGGTACGTTGTCTGTTTGCATCGCTGTTAGATTCTACTGATCTGTTCTGTCTTTTTTCCTGTCTTTTAATTTAAATTAAGATTTCTACAAATTTTCCCATTTTGGATATTCAGCATTTTTCTTTCTGTCTTAAGTGTCAATGTTGTTAATGCAATCCGCCGATGGTTTGTGTGTGTGTGTGTGTGTGTGTGTGTGTGTGTGTGTGTGTGTGTGTGTGTGTGTGTGTGTGTGTGTGTTTTGTTGTTGTTGTTGTTAAACTTTCCTTCACTGAGCACATCATAAGCATTTGCTTGTTGTTGCTTCAGTTCAATAAGTTGTTTTATGTACACATCTGTTCATTAAAGAAACGTTTAAAAAAATGGTACGTTGTAAGGCTTATAACGATTTCATGGCAGAATCACTCGACAAACATACCACTCCAACATGACATGGGGTAGGCAACTGACACTGTAAAACGGAAATCTCTCGGTCAAAACACACGTGGGTTCTACATTTGGACACTCTTCATACTGGAAAGAGAAGGATCAATTTAGGAACAAGAGTTATCTCTCTCTCCTGAAACTTTAGCGGACGACAAGGTGATATGTAAACTTTGTTTTTTGACGAACGATCGGAGTTTTGTGTGAAATATTTTAAACGGTCCAAAGTATGAACTTTATCAGTGCATTTGTATGAAATGAGAATTTATCACTTCCTCTCTAATTTCATCGATCTCATTATTTTAAGACGGTTGATGTAACAGAACGGATTGTCCTATGGCGGTGTGCTCGTATATGCCGCAAAAGTCAGAAATGATCAACCGAAAAGTGAAATGTATGCCTCATGTTATCAGTTATAACGTTTTCCATTATGGAAGTGCTAAGCTGATATTGAACTTTCGGTTGTTTCAGGAACAAAAAGAAAGCTAAGAGTCGCATGGCAATATTACACATAAAAAGAGCGCGGTGGAACTGAAGACCTGTCGCGCGTGGTCGCCCTGTGATGGCTTTGAAACACCACCAGTGCCTTCAAACGCCAGATCGATTGTAGTCCAAATCAGATGATCCCTCACAAAGTTGACAGATGGCTTAATGGATAACACATAAGATTTGAAAACAAAACAAACATGGATCTGTGGCAATGATCATTAGCATGAGATAGCTATCACCGTAAACCAGGATCTCATTTGCAACGTGCAAATAAGTGCACGTTGAAGAACTCGAAGAGTTATCCGTGGTATGATTTTGTTGAACAAAATCAGCAAAGAGAATGATGATTTTTTTTTTTTTTTTCAAAGATTGGACATGTAGCTCAAGGAAGAATATTCCATTGAAAAGCATGAACGAGCCCCACCCCCACCCTCCATCCACTCGAGAAAAAAAAGCTTTGAGGGAGATAATGATAGAACAAGGTGATGGATAATTTAAACAGAACAAGGTGATGGATAATTTAAACTCCAGCTATTTTTAAACTAAAGATAACCAACCAACTGAAATAAGAATTTCTGCCAGTTAATCTTTTTGATCTGTCCCTAGGCATCAGGCATTGTCTAAACTCTAAGTAGAAGATTCCTTCATAATACAGGCAAATTCAGTTCTGTCAGGGTGCCCTGTCAGTGTATGGTCTGCATATTTGTGTGTTTATACACTTACATTATAGCTGGAACTTTTTTTTTTTTTTCAGTTTCGTTTCGTTGCTGGCACATGTTGCCAGGTATCAAGACGTCAGGAAACGCTGCAGCAATTGTTGTCCCCATCACTGACCATGCTTCCTTGTCAGGCCAGCAGTCCACTCCGCTGGATGTGGCGACCTTGCCTTCGCCTTCGACTGTACATTCAGCACACTGCGTCACTGAGCTGCACAGGCAGGATGAAACCTGACGTGCTGAAACCATTAGCAGCAGATGTGTCGACCAGTCCTGCCACGCCTGCTGCCGGTCTGTGTGTAGCAAATCTGTCCCACACACTGTATCCCTCCTGCTCTCATAGTTCACGCCCTTTCCACAGCACTTGCTCAGCATGTGACATTGCTCAGCAGAAAGCTGACAAGACAGAGATTCAAGCATCGAAAATTCAGGATGAAGAAAAGATGCAGGCAATTTTGGCTGCCTCATTTGAAGAGCTGATGGACTTGGCCCAGAAAGTGGAATCGGTGTTCCTGGCCTGTGTCGTTGTGCAAAGACTGTGCTGGCTGTACAAGGAAGGTCAGACCTCTGTGGGGGATGTGGAGGCTCTGCTGGAGGACAGCCGGCTGAAGCCAGTGTGTAAGGTGATTGATGAGAACATCACGCGGCTGAGTCCCAAAGCCATATTGAGCACATTGCAGAGTCTGTATGAGGTGACCCATTCTGACGTCTACATTGTCAAGTCTCTGGCCATGCAGGTATTTTGTGTGTGTGTGTGTGTGTGCGAGTGTGTGTGTGTGTGTGTGTGTGTGTGTGTGTGTGCGTGTGTGTGTGTGTGTGTGTGTGTCTGTTAGTTTTTATTTTTTTTTTTGCTGGGAGTTTTTTGGTTGGTTGGTTTTCTGGTTTGCAGTCTCCACTGGTAATATAGGAGAGAAGAAAACAACAACAAAAAAATGACAATAATCTGGTCAGTGTTCTGTCTACTCTGTCAGACTCTTGATTTAAACAGTATCTTTCTACCTATCTGTTTGTCTTTCTGTCTCTCTGTCTCTGTCTGTCTGTCTGTCTAGTCTCTTTCTCTCTGTCTCCATATCCATTAATCCATCCATCCATTGTTTATCTGCCTGTGTGACTTTCTAGTCTTTCACTCAGTCTGTCTATATATTCCTATTGGATGATTGACTAGTGATCATGTTATTCATTTCTCAGAAATACTGCGCACATTTTTTTTTTTTTTTTTCATTTTTTTTTTGTTTTTTGCAGAACAGACTCTTTCATCTTTGTCCTCTATGAGATGATAGCCGCTAACATCCTGCCATGAAATATTATACTGTATATGAAAACCACGGATGAGAGTGAAGTTTTGCAAAATGAGTTAACATGTTAACAAGAAATGCAAATAATTCTGAACAGCAAAAAAAAAAAAAAAAAAAAAATAATAAAATTATATTAAAAAAATAATACTAAAGACCTATATCTCACCTTTCAAATGAGTGGATTGAAATCCAGAGGTCAATATTTTGATGACCTTGGATACAGTAGGTGAACAGAATTTTAGCTGTAACTGTAGCATGGGACCTACATGTGATGATGTTTGCCTGCGGTTGTTGCGTGTGTTGGTCAGATGGTGTGGCTGATGCGTCGCCTGCCCCTGTCCCTGGTGATCCAGACCCTGCAGCTTCACCTGCAGCACAAGGAGGGCGGCGGCGGCCTGCAGGAGAGCGTGGTGCAGCAGGCGCTGAGCATGTTGGAACGGCGCTGGGTGGAGCTGACCAGTCCCAAGGACATCATTTTCCTCATGTACGTCGTGCAGGAAGTGTCCTCAGCCGGTCAGGTGAGTGGGTCGCACTCAACTGAGTCAGTCAGCCTCTTTACTTGATACTCACTTGATATATTGGGGGTGTTTGAGGCCTTTTCACAAGGCCTGTTCACCACTCCTGTTCAAAACTAGACTTGCGTGCGCGGCATGGCAAAAGCAGTCTAGCTGTAACAGCTGGGGTCAGATTTGTTTGGCAGTCTTTCCCAATGGGCATCCAGTCTTCTTTTAAAAAGCACTAATGCTCGGGGTGGTCACCACGTTATCTGGAAGACTGCTCCATGTGCACACCACTCGCTGCGCAAAGAACTAGAAGTTAGAACGCATACAATGTGCAATGTTTTTTCTCTTGTTTTAGAGAGTTTCCTCTAGTGTCTGTACCTTGGTGGAGCTGGAGTTGTGGTCTGTCGGTGTCATATAAGCCTTGCATGAACTTTAGGAGTCCTAGTGCTAGCCATGTATTTCTTCATGTTTTTCTGTGCACACACCTCTGAGTCAGCCTCTTCAGAGTCCTAGAGCCTGCCATGTATTTCTTCATGTTTATCCATAAAGTATGAATTAAGTAGTGGTAACAGAAAAGTAACCTTTTGGCTAAGAGAAGTCACCTGTAATTAATAAAAACTGTGCATGCTTGATTTGAGAATATCACCAGTCATGACTTATTTGCCCAAATGATGTATTGGAGGCCAGAATGCATTAGGTCAATTCTTTGAGAGAAATGATGTTTTCTTGGAGGCTAGAATGCATTAGGTCAGTTCTTTGAGAGAAATGATGTTTTAATCGGAAGCCAGAATGCATTAGGTCATTACTTTGAGAGAAATGACGTTTTATCGGAGGCCAGACTGCATTGGGTCAGTTCTTTGAGAGAAATGACGTTTTATCAGAGGCCAGACTGCATTGGGTCAGTTCTTTGAGAGAAATGACGTTTTATCAGAGGCCAGACTGCATTAGGTCAGTTCTTTGAGAGAAATGATGTTTTATCAGAGGCCAGACTGCATTAGGTCTGTTCTTTGAGAGAAAATGACATTTTATCAGAGGCCAGACTGCATTGGGTCAGTTCTTTGAGAGAAATGACATTTTATCGGAGGCCAGACTGCATTGGGTCAGTTCTTTGAGAGAAATGACGTTTTATCGGAGGCCAGACTGCATTGGGTCAGTTCTTTGAGAGAAATGACATTTTATCAGAGGCCAGACTGCATTGGGTCAGTTCTTTGAGAGAAATGACGTTTTATCGGAGGGCCAGAATGTGTTAGGTCAGTTCTTTGAGATGTGTTACCTGCTGGCAATCTTGGAACATTGATCAGCACAAGTTTCCAACTTATGGCTAGAAAAAAAGTTCTTGTTTTTCTTTTTACCTGTACAGTCTAATTTTCTTTGTGCACAAATGATGATGATACAGTGGTTTAGGCCTCTAATTCTGGAATTTGCTGTTCAGGTATGAGTGACTTGATTTTGAATATATCACCAGTCATGACTCATTTGCCCTGGAATGACGTTTTATGGGTCTTTACACCTGTATTAAGATGCTCTTTCTGAGCGCAGCCAGACTGTAAAAGCTAAGAATAATAGCAGACTATGTGCTTGTGGGTTGTTTGTTTTGCCTTTGACATTATGCAGGATTATTGCATTATTGATGATTTGGAACATACTTATTTTTCTGTTCTTCTTGTCATTTACTTTTTGTTTTATACTTGGTGCTAGGGACTCGTGGAACGGTTAGAGGACAGAGCGCTGGATGTTGTGGATAAAGCCAGCCCCAAAGAATTGTACCGCATCATCTACCTGCTGTCTCGCCAGCGCCACCGTAACACTCCCCTCATCAGGGCATCGTCTCTACCACCTGAACAAAACCTCGGTGTCCCGTTCTGTCCACGGTGCAGTTGACCAACCTCCTGTACGCCCTGTGCGTTCTGAACGTGTTTGACCCCCCCTGTTCTGTCCAAGGTCAGCGCAGAACTCCGCCACAGACAAGCTGACCTCAGTCCAAAACTTGTGTCCTCGATCATCACATCTTTCTCCCGCCTCCGGTGGAAAGATGGTGACGTTCTGCCGATGTTGATGGACATCCTGGAGGGGAAAAGCCCGGCTCCTCCATCTTCAGCATCAGGTGATGCTGTCAGTGATGGCAGTGCTCTAACCCAGAGTGGATCTGTGCTGGAATCTCTGGAGGTTTCAGACAAAGTGGGACTGCTTCTGTTGCTAGCCAGGTTGAACATGGACACGGCGCAGAGCAGGCAGCTGGTGCAGCGGATCGTCAAGCTGGCCGAGGTGCAGCACTTGCAGGCGTCATCCCCGTGGCTGTGGCTGGATGTGGTGTGGTCGCTGTGTGTGTCCTGCAGATGGCGGACGCTGCCTCTGTGGCGTCTGTTCTGACCGAAGACTTCTGGGGAACGCTACCATGTGAGTGACAGGGATGGGGATCTTTCACTGATGGTGGGTGGTGGTGGTTGTGGTTACACTGATGGTGGCGGTGGTTGTGGTTAAACTGATGGTGATGGTGGTTGTGGTTTACACTGATGGTGATGGTGGCTGTGGTTAAACTGATGGTGATGGTGGTTGTGGTTACACTGATGGTGATAGTGATGGTGGCTGTGGTTGTGGGTTGTGGTTGAACTGATGGTGATGGTGGCGGTGGTTGTGGTTAAACTGATGGTGATGGTTTCCTTGTGTGTGTGGTGGAGGGACAATGGGGATGTGCCAGTGTAGTGATGGTGGTAACATATGGTTAACAGGTATATGGTATAGGGGTGGGGGATGTGATGGTGATGGTTTAGACGACGTGTGTGTGTATGGTTGAGTGGCAATGTGGTGATGGTAGTAGCATGTAGTTAACAGGTATGTGGTGTGGGGGTGGGGGATGTGAGGGTGATGGTTTAGATGTGTGTGGTTGACTGGCAACGGGGATGTGGTGATGCAGTGGTGTGTGGGTTGACAGTTATGTGGTGTGGAGGTGGATGAGAGTGTGGTATGTGGTGATGAGTGTGTATGATACTGGTGTGGTGATGGTGGTTGGGGTAAAGGTGAGAGAGTGCAGTAATGATGTTGATGGGGTGTTAGTTTGGTGATGATGGTGGTTGTGGTGGATGTGTGATACTCCTGTGGTGATTGTTGTAGTAAATCACTAAATGTAATGGGTGTGATGTGGTTATGATGGTGATGGGCATAGTGCTGATAATGTGGTGAAAGTGGAGGTGTGGTGGTGTGTGGTGTAGAGAAGTGGAGCATTTATAGCATGATACTTTTTGTGATCAGTTTTGGTTGTGATGGGAGAATAATGACAATATACATCATTGGTACTCTGGAGAGCATTGCTGATACGGTGATGAAGAAAAGAAGAAGAAAGAAAATGAAGATGATTGCAAAGAGACATGACAGGACAGTCAATGTATGACAATAATATGAAAAATGCACAGGGTTCATCCTGATGGAAATTTGTGGTGGTTGTTGCTGTTTTGTTTGCTAGTTTGTTTTACTTCGCCATTCCGTTTTCATTTTAGCTGATCTCGTGTGAGTGTGTATGTGTGTGTGTGTGTGTGTGTGTGTGTGTGTGTGTGTGTGTGTGTGTGTGCATGTGTTTTGTAAACTGGCTTGTCTCATTTTAGTACAGTCTTTTGCATTACATTCAAGTATTTGCAGGTATGTGTGTGTTTGGGAATCTGTTTATATGCATACAAATTACAGTGCTGCCACAGATGATCCAACTTAAGTAACCTCCCCAATCCTGTCTCTGTGGTAATTGTTCTGTTAAAAAGAGGGGGTCTTTATTCAGGGTTAAATCCAGACCAGAGAAAACAGAAAGGTTCCAATATTCCAGACCAGAGAAAACAGAAAGGTTGTAATATTCCAGACCAGAGAAAAAAACAGAAAGGTTGTAATATTCCAGACCAGAGAAAACAGAAAGGTTGTAATATTCCAGACCAAAGAAAAATAGAAAGTTTTCAATATTTCAGACCAGAGAAAACAATTAAGGTTCCAATATTCCAGACCAGAGAAAAACAGAAAGGTTCCAATATTCCAGACCAGAGAAAACAAATAGGTTCCAATATTCCAGACCAGAGAAAACAGAAAGGTTCCATTATTCTTATACAGAAAGAAGTTTTTCATAGAGAGGGGAAGAGCATGGGTGTGAACAGTTCCATCATTTTTCAAAAGAAAGGGAGTCTTCATCACTATGGGAGGGCCTTGATGAGTGATCATGTTGTGGAGGTATCCATAAAGGGAGTCTTCATCACTGTGGAGGGCCTTGATGAGTGATCATGTTGTGGAGGTATCCAAGCACCCCAGTGTTCCAGCTCTGCTGTTGTTTTGCTCCGCAGCGTCGGACAGTTTCCAGTCCATGGTGCACCTGGCCAAAGTGAACAACATCAATTCCGCCGCTCTGTACGAGGTGGAGGGTTACAGTGGGCCCTTCCTTCCCCCCACTATGGCTACTGCTGATGCTGAGGTATGGTCGTGTATGCCTTTACTGATGTTACCTACTGCTGATGAAGTATGGTAATGCATGTCTTTACTGATGTTACTTACTGCTGATGCTGAGGTATGGTAGTGCATGTCTTTACTGATGTTACCTTCTGATGAGGTATGTCTTTACTGATGTTACCTTCTGATGAAGTATGTCTTTACTGATGTTACCTACTGCTGATGCTGAGGTATGGTAGTGCATGTCTTTACTGATGTTACCTATTGATGCTGAGGTATGGTAGTGCATGTCTTTACTGATGTTACCTATTGATGCTGAGGTATAGTAGTGCATGTCTTTACTGATGTTACCTTCTGATGCTGAGGTATGGTAGTGCATGTCTTTACTGATGTTACCTACTGCTGATGCTGAGGTATGGTAGTGCATGTCTTTACTGACGTTACCTATTGATGCTGAGGTATGGTAGTGCATGTCTTTACTGATGTTACCTACTGCTGAAGCTGAGGTATGGTAGTGCATGTTTTTACTGACGTTACCCTACTGATGCTGAGGTATAGTAGTGCATGTCTTTACTGATGTTACCTACAGCTGATGATGGTATGGTAGTGCATGCCTTTACTGAATGTCAAGGTGCTATAGAGCACTGCCTATAGTTTATTACCCCCCCCCCCCCCTCCTCCCCCCAACACTGGGATCCCCCTTTCCATTGTGCTGTCAACTCTGCCCCACTGCCGTCATGATTTTTCTTGTCTTTCATTCTTTCATCCAGAGGATGTTGTCACGCCTGATGACATGATATAATTGTTCACTTCTGACAGCAGCCAGATGGAGAGAGAACATGATGTGATTATCCACTTCTGATTGCAGCCAGATTGAGAGAGAACATGATATGATTATTCACTTCTTGTTGCAGCCAGATGGAGAGAGAACATGATGTGATTATCCACTTGTGATTGCAGCCAGATGGAGAGAGACCATGATGTGATTATTCACCTCTTTTGCAGCCAGATTGAGAGAGGACATGATATAATTATTCGCTTCTGGTTGCAGCCAGATTGAGAGAGAACATGATGTGATTATTCGCTTCTGGTTGCAGCCAGACTGAGAGAGAACATGATATGATTCTTCACTTCTGGTTACAGCCAGATTGAGAGAGAACATGATATCATTATTTACTTCTACTTGCAGCCCAGATTGAGAGAGAACATGATATCATTATTCACATCTGATTGCAGCCAGATTGAGAGAGAACAGTGTAATGCATATTGCATGTCACCATGCTGTAACCAACACACCAATGCAATACAACACAGTTCATCACAGCACGGTACTGCACAGTCTATGTACAATACAGTACCATGCAAATTACATTACAGTAGAATACAAACATGATCAGTGCCAGAAATAAAATAAGACAAATAGCAAGGCAACACAAGACAAAACAACACAATACAAATTGTTGTACAACAGAATACAGTGTAGTGTGTTGTCCTGACCAGAACAATGTTTGATTGATCTAAGACTGCCATTGTGCCTGAGCACAGAGTGTTAATCCTATACACTGTGCTGGCAGAGCACAAAGCATTAATCCTATACACTGTGCTGGCAGAGCACAAAGCATTAATCCAGTACACTGTGCTGACAGCACAAAGCATTAATCCTATACACTGTGCTGGCAGAGGACAAAGTATTAATCCTATACACTGTGCTGACAGAGCACAAAGCATTGAACCTATACACTGTGCTGACACAAAGCATTAATCCTATACACTGTGCTGGCAGAGGACAAAGTATTAATCCAGTACACTGTGCTGACAGAGCACAAAGCATTAATCCTATACACTGTGCTGGCAGAACACAAAGCATTAATCCTATACACTGTGCTGACAGAGCACAAAGCATTAATCCTATACACTGTGCTGGCAGAGGACAAAGTATTGATCCTATACACTGTGCTGGCAGAACACAAAGCATTAATCCTATACACTGTGCTGGCAGAACACAAAGCATTAATCCTATACACTGTGCTGGCAGAACACAAAGCATTAATCCTATACACTGTGCTGGCAGAGGACAAAGCATTAATCCTATACACTGTGCTGACACAAAGCATTAATCCTATACACTGTGCTGACAGAGCACAAAGCATTAATCCTATACACTGTGCTGACACAAAGCATTAATCCTATACACTGTGCTTGCAGAGCACAAAGCATTAATCCTGTACACTGTGCTGACAGAGGACACAGCATTAATCCTGTACACTGTGCTGGCAGCTCCTTCAAAGGGGGGAGAGGAAGGCAGCTGAGAAACTGGTGACGGCACTGACCAACTTCGCTCCCCGTGAGTCCTATGCACTGGTCAAACACCACGGCTCCTGGGGGCTATCTTATTGGTAAGATGCTTTTTAAAAGATTTTTTTTTAATTTACATGCCACTCTAGGCTATCTTGTTGGTAAGATTGGTGTTGTTGTGTTCATCATACCACTGTAGGCTATCTTTATGGTAAGATTGGTGTTGGTGTGTACATACCACTGTACGCTGTCTTATTGGTAAGATTGGTGTTGTTGTGTACATACCACTGTGGGCTATCTTATTGGTAAGACTGGTGTTGTTGTGTACATACCACTGTAGACTATCTTATTGGTAAGATTGGTGTTGTTGTGTAATACCAGTTGAGGCTATCTTATGGTAAGATTGGTGTTGGTGTGTACATACCACTGTAGGTATCTTACTGGTAAGATTGGTGTTGTGTACATACCACTGTAGACTATCTTACTGGTAAGATTGGTGTTGTTGTGTATACCAATTGAGGCTATCTTATTGGTAAGATTGGTGTTGTTGTGTACATACCACTGTAGGCTATCTTATTGGTAAGATTGGTGTTGTGTACATACCACTGTAGGCTGTTGCACAGGGAAGACTGATGTCTTTGTGGGCTTAAATGCCCTGTTTTGCTGTCTCATCCTCCAAGCGTGCTATAGCCATAAAAAGGAACAGGTCAGTGAACATAGGCCACTCTTTTTACGCACACCTGTAGCATTTGAAAGGTGAGAAGGTGACATGGTGCATTCCCTTTGATGAGCCTGTCACAATGAAATGTGTTGACAAAGAGTTGGGATTAGTATGACATGGACTGTCTACAGGAGATATGTGATTTCTTAAAGAGAGAATTTTTTTTTTTCGTTTGGTCTACTATGTAGTGCAAAAAAAAAAAAAAGACATTTATTGATATTCGTAAATTTGCTGTCCAAAAAATAAAATTATGTGGGCTTTATACAAGTTCCATGTATTGTCATATGGATTGTACCTTTCTCCGTTGAGAACAGAAAATTTATGTTCAGTGTTTTAAGTGTTAGAAAGAGCGTTGTTTATTTTTACTTGTCGACTGAAAAAAAAAAATCTCATTGGTGCCTGTAGTAATGTGATACATGTGAATTTTCATATGTGTATTCGGCTTCCAGATGCAGAATTTTATGTGGATGGCAGCGGAAACCCTAAACCACGGTCACAGGTGTCCGAGAATTCTTCTGAGTATCACAGGTGGGAAAGACAGCATGGTGTTTTTGTTTGTGTGTGTGTGTGTGTGTTTTTGCTATAACACATCTATCATTATTATCATTATTGTCCATAACATTTGATGCAGGCATTCTGTGATGGCTGTTTGGATTGTTAGGGACGTCCACAACTCTCTGTTCTCAGGCACACAACGACGGGGTACGACGTCACGGTAGGTAGAGGTGTTGTGATGTGTTGTTGACGTCAGCAATGAGCACAATGTTGTTTCAGTCATAAAGCACCCATAGGCAGCAAGTCAACAGTACAACAGATAGGTTACAGCATTCAAACATCGAGAACAGGATAGCTACAGCAATCAGCCATAGAACAGGATAGCTACAGCGATCAACATAAGAACAGGATAGCTACAAGCATCTCAGTGAGAACAGGATAGGCTATAACAGCGATCCATATGAACCAGGATGAGTGAGCAGTGCTGGGCTTGGACCACCACAACCACTACCCATTTAGGAGAGTACATTCCAGTTCACATGTGCCACTCTATGCAGTTTTCAGCACAGCACAGTACTAGCACAAGTACATACAGGAGTACATTTACAACAGTTAAAACCAACGGAAAAACACAAAAAAACCAAAAAAAACACGACATAAACAAGTGAAGTAAAGGTATAGATAGAATCAAAATTATTCACTCAGTCCAATACAGTTCAACTACAGTCCGTTACCCCGTGTGACCTGCCC